>JBBPPV010000092.1:0-12658 GCA_038092115.1 Leccinum brunneo-olivaceum
ATATAGTCTGCATTTCCATCATCAAACGCAGTCATGTTGAAATGGCCATTTGTGAATGCGTTGACGGCCTCGACGTCATCCACCAATACGAGAACGCTAGTCGCAAATACGAGCAGGAGAGCAACGATGCTCAGCGCACGGACAATGTTGAGAGCTATGAATACACCTGGCAGAAAGAAAGAAGTTCCTGACTCGAGCGCAGTCAGACAAGGAGTTTAATGAACGTACGTGCAAAACTAGGAAGGACCATGATGCCGCTGCCACAATGAGCGAACCTGCGCCGTTCAAGCAACGTAGAGATACACTAGAGCAAGGAGATCAGGAAACTTGAACCAGCAAGCTGCGAAGAAGTTGGTGTCAATTTTTGAAGACGAGGAATGACTGTACTATAAAATCTGGCGGTAGAACCGCATCCATTCCCTTGGAGACATTCGGTTCATTGTTCTTCGGCTCACGGCAAACAAGTCGTATTCAAAGAGAACAATAAAAAGAACAAAGCGTCCGAGTGGCCTTAAAAAGGTCATAACCGAGTCCGTAGCAAACAAAAACATCGTGCGACTACAAAGGTGTATACATTAATGAACGAGTGAGAAAGCTTGGGTATATCACGCAAGGTATCAGAGATGGTACGCAGGATTCTTACGAACATTCTGTTGGTAGTGGTGGGATCACCGAAGCGTGCTGCCGGATTCGTTGTGATTTCCTGAGTTGCTGTGCCGCTTGAGATCGCTCTTGTTCAGCTCGCATGGCTTGCATAATATCCAGTTGTTGTGCGATAAAGTCTTGTGTGTTTGATCTGTGGCACCAGTTGAGCTTGCTTGACTCAAATTCGCAGAAATATCATACCTCATTCGTAGTATACGCATGATAGTCTCCCCGTTAAACACTTCCTTTTCTTGCTTCTCCTTCTTGCGTTCCTTGATCGTTCCAAGGTTCCTCTGATTGTAAACACTCTTGACACGCTTCTTGACAGGAACAGCTTCTCGCAAACTCTGTTGCATGGCGCGCACACATTCTTCCATCAGTGTGTCCCTATAAACGAATCAGCCAACATCCGTAACCATACTTTCTCACTTACGTATGCCAATCGTAGTACATACGAATCGACACCACGTCACGATACTTTTGATTCTGAAGGGATTCCAGCGGGACACCTTCCCCTTCAGCATGGAAATAATCCCTCATGAACTGCAGATCCAATCAGAAATTGACCGACAGTGCCAGTTCAAATACATCACCTTCAACCATTTGAAAACAATGTCTACTTCCTTATCGCTCAAAGGTTTCATGTCACTCGCGAGTTTGGATAATGGAGGGATGAGAAGACCCTCAATGTCCATCAGTATTTCCTTCCAGACCCGAAGCATCACCGTGTCTTTGACAGTATCAGCCAAATGCGTATTGAGAATCTGCAAATTGGCGTCAAAGTAGTCAAAGAGCGGAACGATGGCTTTCTCAATCTCCATGTCTGTCAACTCCTCTGGGCGAACCCGTGGCTTTTCAGACGACGGTAGGGGTATCTGTATTTCGTTCGAGTTGGAGCCGAGTGCAGATCGGTAGAGGCCAGTAACATTCGCCAGTGCTTTGTTGTAATCGAGCACCATTCCAGTCTTGATCAAACTCTTCAACACCGTGCGTGACACTGACTGTCTTATGAACGGAGACATCTGTCAGGAGGGGAGTAAGTCCACCGGCACGGACTGGTGTTCAACACTGACCTTGTCGATGAAAATACGCATCATGTCACCCTCGCTACGCTTCAAAAACCTGAACGCTCGTCCAAAGTAAAATTGAGCATCATCCTTCTCTCCCTCCATACTGACACGCAGAAGGATTCGACCTTGATGACCATGATTGGCCGCCTCAAGGTTCAGCCACACGTCGTGTGTCAGAAAGTCACTGTAATGCGCAGGGTTGAGGCAGATGAAACTGCGACCGACCACGTCATGTTGCCCCATCAGTGCACGATCTCGTATACTGCACATTAACCAAAGTGGCTTGTCGACCGAGATGTCAAAGGTCTCCTCCCCTGCAGTGGAGATTAGATTAACTGACACGACGAACCAATTAGTCCTTACAGCGAGGGCTAAGTGTCTCGTATATCGTCCGGGTCTTCACTAAGCGATTTCCTGCTTCATCGCTGAGGGTGACGAAAGTGTCAAGTTGCGCAGAGGGACTGCTGTCTAGTGGTACAAGGTCCTCTGCCATTACGATCTTCACCGTAAACAAAAACCTGGGTCTGTCGATCTTGTCAGGTACAGGCGGAGACGCGGATAACACGTCAGTAATCTTGTCAACCTGCATCTGGTTGTACATATTATCCAGAAGCTTTCGAGCAGATTCGACATTGTTAAGCTTGACGCACGATTCGGGGCGGAAATTGAAAGGCTCGACCTTCTTCTCACCTACTGTCGTGAGTTGCTTGGCCTTCTCAAGCCATGCAGAAGACTTCTGGGGCTGTATGTACTCGGCAGGACGAGGAAACATTTCATTCATGAAAAGCTCTTCCACGCTGCGGCAATATAGCTCAACAGCTTTAGAGATAGTCTGAGAGTGTAATCAGCATAGATGTCGAGGCTACAAATTTGGCATACCTTTGAAAGACTAGTGAAGAACCTCGCGTTCTGGTATTCATCAGACCACTCCAATTCCTGGAGGAATGAGATGGGGCTACGAAGTGAATCGAACAGATCGACGATAGAAGAGCTATGCCCATCCGCGTTTTCCGCTTGAAACTGAACAAACACGTGAGCAGACACAACGGTTAGAGCCTGTTCAAAAACTAGCCTTGTCAGCAGCTATAGCCTAAATTGCTCAAGTCAATCGACATGAATGGTAACGAAAGTGGAAACTAACAGCTTGGACCCATTGATTCGTTTTATTGTCGGTGTCTTGCAGCCATTGAAGGACGTATGACATGAAGAACTGGCTGATATCAAAGTCGACATGACCTCTGTGACAAATGAGCGACGGATCAATTCATGACGTCGTGGGGCCATACTCAGGACAAAACGCCTGAAACATTGACAGGAGTGTCTTCGTCCTTCGGTACAATGCGAATATATCTTGGATAGGAACATCTGGCGTTGGTCCATTCATGGATGATTCAAAGAGCTTCTTCGATGAGTTCTGCAGGTCAACGATGAATAACGGGACGGTCACTTGCACGACCAAGGAGACAAGGTCGACCTGGCTTGATTAGAAATCAATGATTACATACGAAGAATTATAGGGAACCATACATACCCGACAAGTGGCTCAGGGAAACGTTTATCAAGCTGTTTCGCAGCCTTTTCCAGTTCGTCGGTCATTAAGAGAAGAGGAAGAGCACGATTGACACCAGGAGCTGCTTGGAGTTCCCGAATCTTCTGGTGATAAAATTCCTCCGATAATGACCTGACACGGTCTTCGAGGTCCGCAAGGCGCGCCTTGACATCCGCCTCAAAGCGAGCTATAAGCCCACTTTCATGGACATGGTCGAGCACGTTGAGATAAGGCTGGATCTCGGACACCTTAAGGTTCGGAATGGTCTCCATCGAGTGGTAAAGCGATGAGAGGAAGATATTGTATAGGCTGCCATAGACACTGGCCAGTAATTCTGCCTGCGTGTTGCAACAATATGAACATAAAACCATCCATTTTACAGTATCCACGTACGTCTTGGACTGGCCACTTGTCGACTTCAAGGTCGTGGAGGACTTTCGAGACCGTCTGTAAAGCTTCAGGTATGCATTCCATCGGTACATGACTTCGTTCATAGAATTCCTTGATGAGCTCCAAAAAGCACGTGGAACGGTATGGTTGACCTATCCGCCAACGCAATGCGCATTCATTGATGAGGCTGGTATGTGGCGGGCTCAGGATCGTCAATGGTACTTCATCGGCGTCATCCACTTCGGGTCCAAACATCGTCTCGAGATCAGCGGAGAGGCAGTATTCAACGAGGCGTTTGTAGAACCTCTTGGGATTTGGAGGAATAAATGTGAAATTGTGTCCAACACGGATCTCGTCGTCGCCCTCCACTTCCTCTTCGACCATGTCTGGAATGCAATCGTTACCATGCGGCCCGGCAAACATGGAACGCCGACTTCCGACGGAGGTGGCTCCAATGTGCCGGTTGGACGAGCCAGACGTTACAGAGTACACAGAGGGAGGACGTGGACTCGAGCTGTGAGGAGAACCGCCTCCATCCGTAGGTATTGATTTAGCAAGCTCCGGATTCGAAGCCATCATGGCCATCATCAACTGCGAGAGATGGGCAGTTTCCATGCTCCGCCACTGAATCCACGCGGTATCGTTGTCAAAGTCCTCCCGTCGGCCTGGAAAAGGGGCGCCGGCATTGATGTTCTTTAGGCATGTCTATTATTGAACTTTTAGTATTTTTCTTTGTGCAGTACGCGGATCGTTGTACCTTGAGGTCAACCACAGCCGCCTGGAGAGAATCTGAGTATCGTGAGCACCTGAGTTGAGAACCTACGCTCCTACCTTTTCTGTACACGTCTTCCGCAGCCTATCCACTTCGGTTTGCATTGCATTTTCAGGGATCTTGAAAAGCTTGGCGACAACCAATACGAATGACATGTCGTAAATGCTCGTGCTGATACCAGGAGTGGTACTAACAGATTCTCCACGATCGCGAGAAGTCGAGGCGGAATCATATGCCGACTCGCTTGTAGACTGGGAGAGTTTCGTATGATACATGTCCAAACGAGCGTTTAACTCGGGTGAAACATGGCTGAGACCTTTGAGGCAATCTCGTAGCATCCTCACGAATTGTGCAATTTGGTTGTTAACCTCGACTTTCCAAGCATCATCTGCTAGCGTGGGTTCTTTCCTGAGCACACCAGTAGCCTGTGAAGCAAACATCAAAATGAGTTCTTCGATGCTCCTGTTCTCTTTCATCTGTCTTCGGAATGGATCGCCCATGAACTGGTTGTAAAATACAGCCATGGTTCTCCGTGTTAGCTGATCAGAGTATCTTTGAGGATGTTAGGCAAACGGCCTATCGGCAGGAGACACGGGCAACGCACGCGGCTTCCTTTCCCATAGCTATGTTTTGTAATTTCTGTTCGAGAACTTTGAGAAGCTTCTCCGGGAACTTGACGCTCTTGGATCCATCCCTGATCTCCTTGAAGATATCGCCAATGGAGATAATGGAGTGGGATATAGCACCTGAGATCTTGGAGTGGTATTCCTTTTCCTTGGACTCTGCACCATTCGAATGTGTTGCCACGACCTTTGGAGATGTGATATAGCTCAAGATGCTGTGTCAAGGCTTTAGGTCTGAAGGAGAGGCTGAGCTGAGGGCAAAGGCAACTCACGCCACACGGAGAACATAGCTGAAGAAAGAGGTCAGTAAATGATTGCGGTTGCGACTGCGCGATACGCACTCGAAGAGATCGTCATCGGTGACACGATACTTGGAGAGGCGTTTCTCGTGAGCGACGCTATCGTAGCTCCGTCTTGACATGGAGAAGAATTATATCTCGACGACCGAGCGAAGGAACACTGTCAGTGGTACGATGCCCGCGCACAGCGTTGAAGACGACGTTGAGAAAGTAGTAGGACAAAGTGAAGCTCTTGAAGGGCACAGTGTCACTGCCAGAACACAAGCACCAACAAATACTTGCTTCAAATTACTACCAGTATGTAGTGCTAGTAGGGAATCTACAGTTCGTCATGCCCAGTCTCTCTATCTGCATGCGTCTCTTTTGGCTCTGAGCTCGACGCGCCCGAATGTTGTGATGAAGCAGTCGGTTTCTTCACCTTGGGCACCCTTCTCTTTGCTAACCGCTCCAGATGCAGCTGGAGAGTCTTGGCTCGTTCCTTCATTTCCCTCGTCCCGATGGCAGGGTTTTCATTCATGGGCACGCGCTTCTGTCTCTCGACACCGTCGTTTAGCCATACTTCGTGTTCCTTCAGTGCTGCCTCGAGTGCATCGAGCTCTCCAGACGTCCATTTAGAGGGAACATTGGCCGCAGCTTCGGCGGTGAGGTTTGCCCGTGCTTCGGCGAGGAATAACCTCGTAGACCAGTTCCACTTTTGGCTGTTGTTGAGAGTCTCTGGGAACTCTTCGATCTCCCTGTATCGGTGTACAATCGCCCTCTCTAATAACCTGAGTAGAGATTCAACAATTAATTCGTCGGCTACAATGTGCACGCACTCTAGTGCTCCACGCTTCTCCCTGAGCGCGGATGCATCAGCTGTTTCACCCTCTTCATGAAGCCAGGCTGTCGTATCTGCAAGTGTACGCGAGATAGTCTGCCTCTCAGAGAGCTGCGAGCATCTCATGAATGGCGTGTCCGGCCCATCATCGAGGAGGTCACGGAGTTTGTACAGGTATGCTTCAAGGGTATTGTGTGCTTCTTCGCGAAGACGCTTCGATGTTTCCTTCGAGTCTATTGCGCGCAGTCTGTGACCAGGAAAAACATCAGCAACGAACGGAAGACAAAACTCTAAAAGGCAACAGACCTATCACGGGATGCACGTTTCTGTGCGACCGTCATAGGAGGAAGACTGGAGAATACGATTTCAACCTCGAGGGGAATAGTGCTCAAATCCTCCTTCTCTTTTTTGGTCTTCTTCGCTTTAGCTGGAACACCGGTCTCTGTAGCTTCGCCTTCCTGACTCTTACCCTCCACATCTTGCTCCTTTAACACTTCCTGCTCTCCTGAACCCCCACCAAAGAGGCCTTTCAGCATGCCTGCACCGGCTTTATGATCACAGGAAGGACAAGCAATGATGCACACACCTGTAAGAGATTCATCCTTGATTTCACCATATGCGACCGCTTCTTTTGCAGAGATAAACCCAGACTCGGACAAGGCAACTGTGAGCTTGATAACAGGGTCTGTGGCACCCCGTTCAGTGAGATTTCCAAGAGCCACTCCGACACCATTGATTTGAACTTGGAGGATCTCACGGGGAAAACCACTGGATGCACAAAGGTTAGTCCACACGAACTGGCAATGGGAAGACCTTCTTACGGCGCAACGTCAGTTTTGTAATCTAGCCAGACAGAAAAGTCCTCCCTACGCCGGAACGAGAGAGTCTTGCGAGAACCGTATTTAGACCCTCCAGGAAAAATAAGAGAATGTATAGTTCGCGAGTCGGGAGTAGAGGCGAAGTAAGATGCTTGTATATCATATGTTGCAATATCAGTGATTCGAATGTCTTTCGTCTTGAACTGACGTGACAGGGAGGCACCATAAAGCGCTGCACCTATCATCAGCAGTAGACATTTAGTTCTATGCATGGTCACACGGAACAGGATGCTACCTAGTACAGCCGCCTCATCAGCATTGACATTTTGGGCTATTCGATTCCTGAACGGCAAATGTTGAGGGTGTTGCTATGGAGTTAGCGAAGGGCACCTACTCTCCAACAGCAGCTTTGATAGCAGTCTGGACCATTGGTGTACGCGAGCTTCCGCCAGTCAAAATCACAGAAGATATTTGATCCTACAGTATGTGAGATTAGGGCGATTCAAAATAACGTTGACGGTATACCAGGTTTAGGCCAGCACTGGTTAAGGCGTCATAGATGGGTTGAGCAAAGCGGCTGCGCAAATCCGAGCAAGCCCTCTCGAATTGTTCCCGAGTGACCTTGGCCTTAAAGTCGATATCAAAAGCGGCGCTCTCCACCTATAACACGGTTTCTGCATCAATGCGTTGAAAGAGACAGTATGCTGTCGGATACCCCACCGTCGACATTGCTTCAGTGTTTGCACTGAGAATGGCCTTCACACGGCTTGCCTCTTTCCAGAGCTTTGCCATACCACGCTTGTCTCTGCGAATGTCTCGTTTGTGTTGAGTGATGAATCTTTCAATTAGAATTTCCCTCATGCGCCTGTCAAATTCGGTGCCACTTGTAGATCGATCGAAACCAACACCGTGAACAGATATTTGTGTGTAAGACGCCTTTGTCTTTGAGTCTTCGGCGGTTTCAAACGAAACCACCGTTGCCCGGGTAGAGGAAGCACCAGTGTCATAGATGACATGATATTCTGGGGTTGACGAAAAGGTTCGAGTCATTGCATAGTTCACCGCGACAGCTGTACCATCATTGATCAATGTGAGGGTTCTCATTCCAGCAATTTCCACTGCATCCACGACGGCGTCGCGCTCGAACTGTGTGTAATGAGGCGGAACGGTGAGAACAACGTCATGGACAGGTTCCCCAGCAACGCTTTCTGCGAGTTGCTTTACATAGGAAAGCTGCATGGCGATGAGTTCCTCTGTGCTCCATTCCGTACCATCAGTCTGCTTGAATGCAATGGTTGACCGCGCAGACTCGACAACGTCAGCGGTGGATATTTGTGTAAAGTAAGAAACGGCCTTAGAGTTATATGGCGCGCCTTGAAGTAGTTTAAGGGACGTGAATGAATCTGAAGGGAAGCGTGAAGCCTGGAGATACTTTGAGTGCAGGTTCGGTGAGGGTTGTGCGAGACTTACCAAGTTAGCGGCATCGGAACCAAACAGTCGGTCGTCCTTTTTCCAAGAAACCGACGACTGTATCTTTCTTTTGGAGTCCTTGTTCAAGAGCACGTCGAATGGCAAACCCGGTTTCATCAAGGACGCTTTGATCCAGTCCGAGCCATAGTCAATGGCTAGCAAGACTGCGAAAGCGGATTCAAGAAGTCCAGTGAAGAAGACGAAAAGAAGTACAACTCTGCGGAGGCAGAGACTGGTCATGGTGAACAACAAGTCTTTACCGACGAACCGGACACGTATACTAAGTTTCTTGTTTAGGAAATATAACCCCTGTCTAGATCTGCCCACCGCTCCAACTCCGAATCTGCAGTGTCTCGGTGGGAGATCAACACTACCATGAAAGTTGGGTAGCCAACTGGTATCATCTCTGAACTCGAGCCTTTCAAGTTGAGTCGTCGCCTTTGATGAGGCATTGCACATTACACACGACGTGGCCATTTACCATACACACACACCATCACCTACCAAGAGTGAGAAGAAACGACTGTTATATTTTAATGATACCAAGTTGGATAGTGATCCAGTTCCAAGTCCGTGATAAGTCGACCCTCAGGGCGCCACTACTACAGAGCCCCACATATCAGGTTCTTACCCGTACTGGTATGGCCGGCCTGTCGCACAACTCCCTCAGTCGCGGTCCCATATTTGATCTTGCCGTGACCACACGGCTCTCTTTGGTTTACAACCCTCACAATGTTGAACATGACCCCATTAATACAGTGAGTAGACACTCTTTTATTACAGCTATGGTTAAGAAAGTGTCCTCAGATATTGTGCATGCTCTTGTCGCCATTGTTTCCTTGACGATTACTGACTAACTACCGTTTACAAGGCTTGGTCGGGATATTATTCTTGATGTGAGTAGGTTGTTGGTTGTCCTGGAAGACCAACTGGTGCTAATGACAACTTAGCTCGGCGATTGTCATGGCCATCTCTAGTTTCATTGGTCAACCACACAGCAAACTGGACATACTCGTCATCGTCTTCGCAGTGATATCGTTCTTCGTCGCGTGTGACCAATTTCGGAGAGCGTTCATTACATGGTATACAGCGAGAAAGAAGTTGGAAGCAGTCGAGTCGAATGCTTGATACCCATGTAAGCGAGTACTTTTCCTCCTGCGTTCGGGGTAATCGTTTCTCCAACAGTCACTTACTATATCTATTCACACTATTCAGGCTATATCACAATGTACGATAAAGTTTCGGTCAAGTGTGTAATCTATCGTCACTTTGCTTGGGCAACTTGAGAGCGGTACAAGGGTAGGCCAGAGCAGGCTATAAATGTAAGTCTCGGATCAGCCGGTACGCTGGAATTTTCTCTGAAGCTTTCGGCCGACTGAAACATGCAGCTAATTGATCGCACCACGCAATACAATGCAATGCGAAAGCGATTGCCTTGACGATGGGCGCAAATTACCTGACTCGATGGGATGACGTCACCGATACCTATGGGTATTTTGATCTTCAAGGGGGAGTAATGGATCATGAATAGATGGAGAGCCGTCATAACGTTACTATGATGAAGTACAGCTGTGTTCATACGAGCCACTGCGTCACGGACTTGTACGAGAATTCCTGTTTGTATGGATTCCCAACCGAGCTGGACAGCACTCTATGGCATACCATTGATTCAAAAAAGAGTCAGTATAGCTAGGCCCCCAGCCCCGGCTATAGAGGATTCCGACGTATTAGTGCTCAACTCTCGGTCAACCACACCTGATTCACTCGCTGTTGGTGCCCAAGTGCTCTATCTCGATCTCCGACTTTCCCTGTCAAGTACAGAACCTACCCGTGTCAATTGGGCATTTGCTGGACTGCGGGAAACAGCCCCATTCAATGAAATTGAAGAATGCGCGGTGCGATATCGCTGGAGACATGCAATCGATTCACACGGAGACGACGAACAACCAGATGAAGGGACAATGGTCAAGTACAAAGACAAGAACGGGGAGGTCATCGAGATTGAGACAGGGGTGGCCGTCGACCCTGATACAGGGAAGATGGGACCGTATGAGGAGGTGTGGAAGTGGGTCCAATGCGCGAATATTCTTTGGCAACTCTACTTACCCTGGCATGCCTACCTTTGTCAGGTCAGAATACATACCTCGGGACACGCCGTTTGCGTTTCTCATATCGGGAGCAGATCCCGACCAATCTACCAAATTCATGGCGGTCCTCGGCCCCCACGCGGTTGGCCTTTTGCAAACAGCCACAGACGGGAGGCGACATTTCGATGCGGTACGATTACAGGGCGACATGAGCAAACACGAAAGTGGGGAAAGCGCATTCCCTACATTTTCTAAAGTCGTTTCGACGGGAAATCAACTCTTTGACGATCAACTTGAAAATCTTGCAGAAGAACTATTCAGGCGCGAGAGAAATGGAAAGGAGCTGTGGAAACGGGGAGAAAGGCTGATATTGGGGGGGAACCGAAGCGGAGAGTCGAACCTGTGGAGTTGGACAGTGTGGGATGCGGGACATGTCCATTAGGGTAGGGACATTTTTTTTTTTTCATCGCATGTGTTGCAGTCAACACTATACGGATGAAATCGGAATTCGTGCCCTTGCCAAAAATGTGTCAAAGGGTAGAGGTACGATCTGTTGAATATTATGAGAATTAGACTAAGTCGACAATAGCCAAGTCCTCCGGAATCTCACCCCCTGAAATTATTTCGGTAAGTACATCTTGTTGAGAAGCTAGTAACCGCTGATAAGTGCTTACCCTGAAAAGAACCAATATCAACGAACTTTCGTGGAATCAGTAGCTGCATCATGACAATATTCATCAGTTGGCAACCGCAACGGCGCCTGGACTTCAAGCGGACTATCATAGGGATGTCCAGACCGGCTCCCATTTGAAGGAGTGTTTGGACCAGGCCAGGGGCTGAGGATTATTATTATAAGACCGGACCTGAGCTGATTCAAGTTCGCGGGCGATGCTGATGACAAGTTGAATGATAATCAGTGCGGAGGCGGAAATACCGTGCGGCACAGGTCGGGCGAGACTGTCAGCACGTTCTAACTCCGAGCGGATTAGATATCAAAGCGCATATAAACACGTCTCGTCTCTTTCTTCCACTCTTCATCCTCATCCATCACGATGGTGAGCATCCCCCCTCTTCTTAGATTTTTTATTATCATTGACGACGTTGCGTAGGCCCCAGTCAAAGTTGGAATCAACGGGTGGGTCTCGCCGTTCATTCTCCAATAGATCTAAATCGACGTTTTTTTCTGTAGGTTCGGTGGGTCTTTCAGAGTGCAGTAGACGAAACTATGTTGACACACTTTCAGGTCGTATCGGTCGTATCGTCGCGCGTAATGCTCTCGAGAACCCTGACATTGAAGTCGTTGCCATCAACGAGTATGCAATCCATCCGATCTCCTATGCGGTTTCTAATGTCACCTTTCACAGCCCTTTTATTGATCTGTCCTACATGGTAATCACTTTGATCTCTGTGTGTGTTACGCAGCTGAGTTGTGACAGGTCTACATGTTCAAATACGACTCTGTCCACCGCCGCTTCGAAGGCGACGTCTCTACCAAGGACGGAAAACTTTACATCAATGGAAAACCAATCACCGTTTATGCTGAGCGTGATCCTGCAAACATCAAATGGGGTGATGTCGGTGCCCAGTACATTGTCGAATCCACGGTAGGCCGTCACAACACATGGTAGATAACGTGTATCCTAATCCGATGTCGTCCCAGGGTGTCTTCACGACCACTGAAAAGTATGTGACTCCGTGGTCATGTCTGTTCTGATCACGTCAATTATGATCCTCATTAGGGCTGCTGCTCACCTCAAAGGTGGTGCCAAGAAGGTCATTATCTCTGCGCCTTCAGCAGACGCACCCATGTTCGTCTGCGGTGTTAACCTTGACGCATATAACCCCAAATACACCGTCATCTCCAACGCATCTTGCACCACCAACTGTCTTGCCCCTCTTGCCAAAGTCATCAACGACAAATTTGGCATCGTAGAAGGCCTTATGAGTACTATTCATGCTACCACGGCCACCCAAAAGACTGTCGATGGCCCGTCTAACAAAGACTGGCGTGGCGGACGTGCGGTTAATAACAACATCATTCCCTCTAGCACAGGTGCCGCCAAGGCCGTTGGCAAGGTCATTCCTAGTCTCAATGGCAAACTCACGTGAGGCATCCAG
>JBBPPV010000093.1:0-12593 GCA_038092115.1 Leccinum brunneo-olivaceum
GGCCATGGTGAAATTTCAACTAAATGATAAGGGAAAAATTGAAAATTATGTGATTTTATCATAATAAAAATTATTTTGAGCAAAATTTATAAATTTAAAACAAAATGTTCCTCCCTCCACTCCTACCAGTACCGCTTTCACCCCTTGAAGCTCCTACAAATCCCTCTGGAATGAGTGCTTCCGAGCCTCGAAGATCTTCTGGCAAGTGGAGCAATTCAGGGTGGTTACATAGTTTCTTCAGGATATTGATCGCCTTTAGAGGTTGCGATTCAGAACCACGTAGCAAGGCCTTGATTTCCGGAGATGAGATAAAGAGCCGGTACAATGACAACTGAAACGAGGATAATTTGCAAAACACGACGTGTTCGTACTTGACAGGCACTACGATATCCAGGTCAGTTGTTTGATTCGTGGGCGGAGCGAGGGAGTACACACGATACTTTGACAATAGATCATTCGTGCGCCGAATGATGAACCTAGTCACAAGTCCACCGAGTTCCTTGAGCTTCCTCTCGGATTCAGCTTGGACCTCGACGGACGAACTTGCATCTCGACCTCGGATGATAGCATTCTCAAAGTTTTTCCTGAATCCTTCACGCGTACCCAGTAAATTTGGGTTGGCGAAATTAAGAAGCGAGAAATACTCTGAGAGGTCATTCTAAAACCAAACGCAGCAATTAGTCTTGGATGGCAGGACGCATACATGCGCCATGAACAACGGTGAGGGGATACCTGGATGGGTGTACCCGTTAAAATAACGCGCCGTCTGACATCGAGTGCGTTAAGCGATTGGAATGTAAGGGAGTCTGCATCAAGGAGAGACAGATGCGCGTGATGAGAAGCGACCTCTCAATAGGCGGTCAAGTAAAGCAAGGGCACAGACCAGAATTCTTAAGTCTGTGTCCCTCGTCGCAAAGTAGCAGACCGATACTACAGTTGGCGAGGTGGGTCGACAGCGTTCGGAGAGTTTCATACGAGACAATCATCACTGCGGTTGTGTCAATGAATGGCAAGTGCGTCGGGGGGAGGAACAAACCTGGTTGTGTAACATTGCGACCTCTGGCCTCTACCCACCTTCCGACTTTCTCCAGTAGTTCGGCCTTTCCGCCCTTGCCATCGACAGCAAGAGCAGAAATAGCGTCCTTTCCTAACCACTTGACTGAGATACATGTTATTGGTCATGTTGCTGAATCAAAAGAATACATGCCTAGTTCGTTGGCCCAGTTTTTGACCAAACTGGACGGGCATGCTATGATGCACTTTTCGATGGTCGGCTTTCCAGCATGCGGGGATTGTTTGGTCAAAGTCCAAAGAAGAGCAATGCATTGAAGGGTTTTTCCAAGGCCCATCTCATCGGCCATGATGCAACCGTATTGATTATCGACCATCATGCCTGTCGTGCATTTATACAAAAACTACGAACCCACACATGAGCGTCGATAGAGACAGGCTTATGTATGGTTACCTTGACGCCCTCGATCTGATGTGGACGAAGGACTTTGGAAAGGCGAGGATCGATCACGACAGGAACCTTTGGGATAGCCTCCTTCTTGCCTTTTCCTTCGCCCAAGAGAGTGCGCAAGCTCTTGTGGGGATTGTACATGCCAGCCGTCTTCTCCTGCGCCTCCTTGAGTGCGCGCTCCTTGGCCTCCTCCTTTTCCCTTGCCTTCTTTTCCTCGTCAGTCTCTCGATCATCTATTGTCGGGTCGTATAACACGATGGCGTGATCCTCCATTGGGTCGTGTAATGGCCGGGGAATAACCTTTGCCAGGGGTCGTATACCCAGAGACGCACCAGTAGGAACTAGGGCTACGACTTCACCGCTCTTGTTTGTCATGGTCGGCATCGAGAATCTGCGCACGGTCATCTCGAACGGCTTCGGCGTATACACGGGGAATGACTTGATGGCAGCTTTGAGTTCTTCCTCGTTGAACGTGCTGTCTTTGTCCTTTTTCTTTTTCTTCCTCCGCGCATCATCCGAATCCGAGTCGTTCTCGTCTTTTTGAGATTCTTTGTATGAGACGCGCTTGCGTTTACGGGCAGGCTGTACGCGTTCGGAAGACAGCGTGGGTGGCTTGAACGGTTTGTAGACGCGAGAGCTTTCCTGCAGACGATCTACGCCACGCCCATCCGCCGTCGTTGCTGTCCGCTTGAGCATGAACATGGAGGGAAAGATTAGAGAGACACGCACAACACGTGACTTTCTCTGGTACCACCATGTGGAGGCCCTCACCATCACCAGAGGAGACATGGAGCGACGCTTCAGGCGGCAACGAGTACGGCGAGTGGCCTGTAAAAGCCGTCGTCGGCGAAGAGATACGCCTCGATGGAACTTCGAGGTACGTGTGCATCACCAATACCGGTCGCGTCCTCACGTGCGTTCACAGATATGAAGTACGTCCACAGACATCATTCTTACATTGAATTCACTCATAATATATAGGTGAGATGGGGAAACTGGTATCGTAAAGACGGTTCAAACACCACCTGGGAAACGGAGAATTTCGAGAGAGTCGGACTCATAAGGCGATGGAATCGAGCGCAGAGACACACACGTGTTGACTGTGCAGAACTCTCCCTCGACATGGAAGTCTCATGGCCTGACGATGCCATTCACAAGCGTCTCACTGATCACCGCCGGCAGGGATACGACGAAAAGTTGGAAAAGAAGCGTCGTGCAGGTCCGACATCAACAGTTAATTGGGACCAGGAGGTAGAGGTGGCCTATGGGAGGTTGCAGGAACCGGAGAGAGGGGAGGCAAACTCGAAACTTAGAGTAAGGCGCGCGAATCAAACATCCGCCTCCGCGTCCTTGTCAGTCCTTTCGACACCCTCAAATCGGAGAAAAAGATCACCTCAGACATCGACTACTTACCAGTCCATCTCCGCTGCGCCTGCACGTAAACGGAGTCGTGCACGAATTAACAACCCCCCAGCATCGTCCTCCCCTAGATCAGCAGCGACAACTTCCTCGGCATTAACACGCAAAGGGACGACAAGTTTGACCCCTAATTCTGCTAGCTCCTCCAAGGAACCGGAAACTGCACGGAATACACTTCCATATGTCACCGTCTCTCAACCAACATTGTGGGCACTTCCCTCCGATTTGCGATGCCTCACCTCAACTGACTTTACGTGCTAGACGAGGACGTACCTCATCGTCGTGGAATAGAGCAGCCAAAGAGGCGATGGCTGCAACAGTCCGTATATCTCCCGATATCTCTGATTATGATTTCCCGCGTAACCTCCGAAAGTTTACATACTTGGAGAAAGGATATGTTTTCCGGTATGTTTTTCACTTCTCGGAGTGGTGTATTCACCTCTGTTTTGCAGCGACGATGATTTGCAAGACACTTTTGATGTATCTTGCGGTGCCTTTACGAGGTGTGACTGTGCCGCTGATAATCAAACGTCCACTGCAAGCAAGCTCGGGACCTGCTCAGAGCATTCGGATTGCTCTTGCCTGGATTTGAACGGAATATATGACCTAGGAGGCAGATTCTCTGCCTATTCTGGGGTAACTGGTCACAAGTTCCTCCTGATCCATTGCTGAAAGAATTGTTCAGGGTTTATTCGCGTTTAAAATTCCACGAGGAGTAGAAGTGGTTGAATGCAACAAGGTTTGGTTTGACGGTTCGTGTTTTTGTTTTACTCAATATGTCTACAATTTTCAGTACTGCAAATGTAGCCGCCGTTGCGGAAATCGTGTCGCGCAACTTCCCCGTGATATTGGTATTGAAATCTTTGACACGGACCGATGTGGATGGGGAGTGCGTGCCCTGGACAACATTCCGCAAGGGAAGGTTCTCGGCACATACACAGGGTACTGTTGTATTTCATCTGCTACACTTGGGCTAACTCGGCTCTTCCTCTAGGATGATAGTGTGAGTATATGTGACTGTATAAAGTTGGTATCAGGTTGAACGATGCCAGTCGGAGAGATAGCATAGACGACTTGCCTGAGGAACATCAAGGATACTTGTTCGACCTCGATAGCACCGAAGTGAAAAACTCGGAGAACCTGGGTGGGAAATACACTGTGGATTCGTACGAGTACGGTAAGTGTTGGATGATGACTGGGTTCCGATAAACATGACATCTGTTGGAGGTAACTGGACGCGATTCGTAAAGTAGGTGGTTGGCTTGACCATATCGTATCCTGCTAAACTATTCCTAGCCATTCGTGCAGCCCGAACATGCAAGTCTACTCCGTAGTGTACGACACGATTCCCTATGTAAGCCATATCTTTTTGACTTGGATCGTTTTCTGACATTTAAAAAGGTGAATATGCCATATGTCGCGTTTGTAGCATCGGTGGATATCCGAGCTGGCACTGAGCTCACAATTGACTACCATCCTTATGCGAACGAGGAAGCAAAAGGGAAACGGTCGGCAAATGGAGGCGACTGCAAATGTAATTCGGTTGACTGTCGCGGATGGCTGCAAATGTGATCTTGCGACTTTTTACTAGTAAATAAATAAATTAAAAAAAGGATCCGGTGGCACTGCGAGCTCGAGTCTCTGTTGCACTGGAACGTCGTCGTCGTCGTCGAGCTGGAATGATCCAACTTGGACAGCGGCGTGAACATACCCTACACCGATATATCCTCCAGTTACTCGCTTCAGAGCACCAGACACGACTTGGTCATGTTTCTCATCGAGTCTTTCAGTGACGTGCTCGGCTATACCTCGATCTGCTGCTGGCTGGGTGCACAGTTCCCGTGAGTGCACGATGGCGCCATACGACTCACCAAGCACGTATCTGACGTTCTCGGATGGTCCGACAGCCAAATTCTAGAAAACATCAAGCAGCAATCTTGCGAAAGTCTGGCGCTACCCTTCCTGTTCAACTGGATGCTCGGTACGCCCGTCGTGCTACCACATTCACCAACCGTTGACCTGTCTTGTCAGGGGACGCTTCCAATCTGATTGGGTGTATTCTCACCCATCAACTACCCTTCCAGGTGAGCCTTGAGTCCTTCCAAATATCCTCGTCGGTGATACTGATCAATCTAGACATATCTTGCAACGTATTTTTGTTTCGTAGACTGCTGTCTAGTATGGCAGTACTTTCACTATGGCGGTGGCCCCAAGACTCCCCCCATCGCCTATCCCCACGGACGTTCCCGTACGACATCCTCTGCTCGGCGACACTCCGTCGATGCGTCGCATTACCGCACCATATCCGCTACAGCGGGAAACATAGCCACGGCAGCCGCATTAGCCGTTCATTCAGACTCTCACCCCGAGCACCGTCGTCCGAGAAAACTCGGAAGGGAGCCTTCCTTGGATGAGCACTCTATCACCCCGTACCCGTGCGAAGAACCTCAGGACGAGGTAAGTGACGCTATGCTCACTGCGCTGTCGGAAAGTTTTCTCTCAGAGAGTGGGCAGAGAAAGAGAGTGTCGTGGAGCCAGGAAAGACTGGAACATACTTCCAGCGTGCCTTCGAGACGTCGCCTGTCACCGGTAGTTCCGTTGACGCATCGTCAGTCCTCTTCGTCTACAGCCGCGCTACTCGCGAGAGGGAGACCTCTGCAACGCGAAGCAGAAGCAGAAGACATGTCCGAAGTACAGCAGGTGGCTGAAACGGAGAGGAGGAACGCTTCAAGAGCCAGTCGGAGGAGTCTAGGAATGGTTATGCTTGGCATGGGTGTGCTCTTTGGCGTTGGGAGATACGCGGACAGTGCACACCCAGTTGTTGCCAGAGGGGTCAAGACAGGGGCAGTGCTCGTACCGACCTCCGACACGGATCTTTCGCTGGTGGCCGGAATGCCCGTCGTGGATAGTCTGCCAAATCACCTTACAGATGCGCCAACTTCATTTGTCAATGTGGAGTTACCTGGGCTTCCAGATGATGAGGCTCTGTTCCATCAACGACATCCTGACGAAGATGTGACTTTCGACCGTATCGTAGGACGTATATTTGCTTGGCTCTGCACCACTCTTTATCTGACATCACGACTACCGCAAATATGGAAGAACGTGAGTCGTTGCCTCAGAGTTGTTCGCAGTGACGCTGATGAGACTGTAGTATGTCAGGAAATCTGTCGAGGTAGAGCAGTCATTCCGCGGTCCGAAGGTGACTGATGCTGATAACACATGATAGGGTCTTTCGATGTATCTGTTCGTCTTTGCTTTTCTTGGCAACTTCTTCTATGTGCTCTCCCTCGTCACGTCTCGTGAAGCCTTTCTCCCACCACCTGCATCAACTGAATTTTACCGTGAGAGCCTCCCGTGCGTAGTTGTCATTTAGCTCGACGATTTCCTCTGATCACACGAGGGTAGGTACCTACTTGGTAGTGGTGGGACCTTTGTTTTCGACATCACCATTGTGTCGCAGTCATTCATCTACAAGGGCAAGCATCCGCGACGGAGCTTCATCCTGAGTCGCAGTCGAGGGAATTCTCTTGTTCGAAGTGCGGCATTTGCAGAAGAGACGGCTGGATTGCTGCGAGGAGATGCGCTTGCGGCGTCGCGGGTTCGTGCAGACAGTGTTGCAGGGCTACGTTCGCAGAGCCGGAGTTGAATGATAACTTGAGAGTGTTTAGTAGTGCACGTGCTATATCAATTGTCGCTTTCTAGGTCATCATGACCACGGTCACGACGAGCAAAGGGAGACAAGCTGGCGATGGAAGCCCAGACACCGCGAGCAACCAAACCCTCGCTGAGCCGTACCCAGAACAGCTCGTACGGTCGCTTTCCTTGTCCCCTCGGATGGATGATGATCTTGACATTGCAGCGTAACCTCATCTTCAACTACCTCTGTCATAACTGCTACCTCAAGACCGCACAGGCGTTTGCAAAGGACAGTACCATCGGATACCTCGACACGGACGGCGACGAGATCCATGAGAGCACCCTACGAGGTGCCATGTCATCTGTAGACCTAACCGCTGAGATGGTCATGAATATTCGTCTGCGGCAGCGTACGTCGTCCAATTGATGCCCATTGATGCTCTTTATAACACATGTCCTTGTCACACAAAGGAATCCGACTCAAAATCCTCTCGGGAAACGTCCAGGAGGCGATCGACCTCCTGAGCAGACATTTTCCCAAGGTGCTTTCAGAGGAGGATAGCGACGAGATGGAGATCACTGACGAGAACTTGAACCCGTCGCGGTTCGAGTATGTCGCAGAGACCATTAACCCGACGCATCTCTCCCTCAACCTCCGCATCCTGGCGTTCATCGAGGCGTGTCGTACGGTGCCACTTGTCTACATGCCACCAACGTGCCCCAGCACGGAGAGTCCTGCTTCCCCCGACTCAGACGTCGTAATGGCCTCCGCATCTCCTATAAAACGCGACCCAAAAGAGGAAGAAGATCATCAATCGGAATTGTTGATCTGTGTACAGAACCTCTACGCGACCGTCAATGGCCTTGGAAAGTCGGAAGATCGCGCCATCTATCTCAAGGAACTCTCAAATGTCGGCGGACTGCTTGCGTACACTGTTCCAGAGAACAGTCCGATGGCGAAATATCTGCGCCAAGAGAGACGCGATCGTGTCGCGGATCAGATCAACAGTGCTGTATTACGTGCGTGATGTGCTGACTGTGCTGGCGTGTACTGAACGACCTTGGCGCGTTATTTACAGATCACACACACATGCCGTCGGTGTCTTCTCTAGAACTGGCAGTCCGATACACGCATTGTTTATGGGCCATGTTACACGAGCTACGGGCCAAAGTCCCTGCCACTCACCGATTGAGCAACGTTTTGAATCCCCTCAAGGGACAGCAGGGTACCGGTGAATCCGAGAAAGAGCCTTTGCTCGAGGTGAGTCTTTCTCTTGCCATCCAGAATTTGCCATGACGGTAGCGGATGATAGGCTCGACCTTTTGACTTGCAAGGACTCTTGGACGCAAGGACATGATGTCGTCGTCGCGCTGTCTTTACCTGTTTGGTACGCTGGTTCTTGTCATTCAACAATCGATCTGTTACACAGCCGTTGAACATTAACATCGTTTAAAGTTGTAGACATTCGTATCCTGGGATTTAGTATTACATTACGCATTCTGCAAGAGCGAACAAATAATATCATGCCTTTTGATCACATTGTCAGCGGGTCTATGGGATGATTCTGACAGACTCCCATCGTCCTCTGTTCAGCTCGAGTAACAACTTTGGACTGACCAGACACTCTCTCAATCCCAGCACCTCCAATCTCCGCAAATGTCCCCACTCTATTTCTTCTAGTATCGGCGGATGCAACCATGTATTATAGGACAGATCCAAGAAGACGACGAGCGGACAGATGGTCGGTAAGCGAGCCAACGGGATTCGATGTGGGATATGAATCAGGGCGAGATGCGTGATCGTCGGCGGGAACGCAAGCAGGGTGGCAGCGCTCAGAGGACTCGATAGGACGACAAGCGAACGGAGTGCAAGTGGTTCGTCGTCTTGGATATCCATCGGGTCAGCATCATCCCACGACTCGGACGCGTTGGCTACACTGTCATTGCCACTCCCATTCCCGCTGTCCATGCTGGGATCGCCTGTCCGACTACGGAATGTGCTCGTGCGGAGGGTGTTGAACGGTCCGACGACGATGAGTTCTGTATCGATGTGTGTGGATCCTGCACGGAGCGCATCGAGCTCTATCTGGGAGAGCGGATCGTGGATCGCGGTGTAGCGCACGAGGATGCGGCGGAGGTGAAGTGGGATAAAGGGGACAATGTCGGCGAGGGCTGGTCCTGGACAGGTCGTTCGAATGAGCAGGAGGCAGAGGAGCGTTAGCCGTGGGACCGGGCAAGGAGTGATGTCTGGCGAGAAGAAAAGGGAGAGTGCGCGTGCTCGCCAAGTGGGGGTCGTGGTGGTGTCGTTTTTGATCTTGACCTTGGACGATTGCCAGCTCTTTGGAGGACTAGGACCTGGAACACGGGTCGCTCTTTCTGGTGTCTGTGTGGGGTAGATCAGGTTGAGCGGTAGAGAAGGTCGGTCGTTGTCATTGTGAACGAGCGAGAGAGGTTTGCCATCCTGATCCATGTTGCGTGCTCGTCTGAAATGCTCGCCTCTGGAAAAATCTCAGTTGGATGTTTCCAAGAAATAAAAGACCAGACCTGAGATTCCGGAGGATGTCGTTCACCTCGTCGTCGTCGTCGTGTGGTGACATTCAATTCATACTCGGTGCATACACGAAAAGGATGTGAATTCATGGTTCATACAGAACGACATCCCAACTACACCCCACAACTCATCTCCGCGTTTTAGTTCATTTGTCGAATGAGCTTGTTGATGTTAGACTCCCGGTTACCAAAGTCACCACCCTGGATATAGTGCTTGAACTTCCGTGTCCTCCAGCCACCAGTGGGGTTCGACAGCTTGAAGGGCCAAAGGAAGTTGGATGCCTACACAACACGACATGAGAATAAAGGTCAATGTCAGCATTCAATAAACCCACCTGCTTAAAGTTTGGTCCAGCAGTAGCGATTTCATGGACAAGGTCCTCCACACAGAGGATGTCGTACTTGCCGAGCTTCTCCTCGATGATGGCGTTGCTTGTGAGGGGGATCCGTTGCTTGTTGACCTTGCCATACCCACGCTTGTAGATCAGTTCGCGGATGGATTTAAGATTGGGTTCGCTGACATTCTCCATCAACGACAGTAAAGCGATCATTTCATAAAAAGACAGACCCATAGGCAATATAAGGTTCTACCAACCGCAGCATCTGTGCTGTTGCCTTGGTCACCTTGAGGAATACACCGTTGTTGATCTGGAGGAGACGAAGCAGTTGCAGGATCTTGCGGGGTTTTGGTGCAATTCCATTGATACCACGAATACGAATGACAAAGTAAACCTTGGGTTCCGCCGGGACATAGAAATCGCCAGATGCACGTGCGGCCCTCTTCAGCCGGATTTCCTCTTGCTCCTTGGCGAGGTACTCCTTCACATAAGACTCGGCCCGCTTGAAAATGACCTTGCGTTTCGCACTTGCCGCCTGTGTAGAGTGTAAGATCGAAATAAAAACAGAGGGGACGTAAAGAAAAAGAAAAATTCAGTCCCGAAAGATGGTTAATTTAAGGCAGCACCGTAGAGTAAACTACTAGCCACGAATTATTGAATGGTATGCATCATAAAGCGGATAAACGATAATTTCAAAAAAGACTTGTGCACACCTTCCGTGAAGCAGCAGCAGCGGCAAGGCGCTCTTCCACTGCCTTTTGGTTTTGCTTGCGCTTTTTGAGAAGTGTCTCTGGGACTTGGATGTCCTGCAAAAAGGTCAAATTGCGTCTGTCGTCGAGATCGTTTCACTGACCGTAAGAGACGGAACGCTGAATTATATTTCAGTGTCATGCGACGGCGATAGAATTCAGATACTCACGTCGTCGAAGGAGCCATGGAGAACGTCGATGTTGATGATGAGCAGGCTCAAGAGAGCGGTGGCGGAGAACACCTGTACAGTTATTAGCTAAGGATTTCCCACAGTTGGAGATCCGACGGCAAATTGACCCTCTTTCCCTTTTTGGATATGTTTCAATCGGATCGCGCTCGTTCCGTCCGTCATGTCAATGGTGTACACATTTTCCGAGATGTGTTCTAGTTTGAGTATTCTTGGATCTGCCATCTCAGCTGACTATGCTTCTGTCTCTTCTGATCTTCAGTGTGAAGCCATGTTCAGCCATTACGAATAATGCTGTAACGCACGCACACCGTGAGGACGGGGGATGCCCGACAGACCCTGATCACTCAATATTAGTATAAATACTGCCAAGGTGTGGATGCATTGCTTCTTTTGACTCTGTTTCATGGCACTACGAAAAGGCTGGTCACTTGCACTCCTCACCACCGGATTCCTTTCCGTGGGTCCTGTGGGGATTCTCGCCCAGACCTCGACTGTAGTTTGTCTGTCCTCGTTTAATTGGGTACGTCGCCTTTCTTCGAACATGGTTTCGTTCTTTCAAATCGTTTGATGACTAGATGACCAACAGCAAGGACCAGAACCCTTGTGTTGTTACTGCGTATCTGCAAGGCGCGTGTTACGATGGCCGTACGTTTCTTCCTATTTTGTCAACTTCTTCTCCAGAGCTCTTATCTTTCACCAGAATGGACTGTTTCCCCTCTCCCAAGTGGAGATTACTATGGTGGCCCTTATGCCGATGAACAAAACCAATGCCAATGTAGCTCTATCACGTACAACACCATAAGTGCTTGCAGTCTTTGTCAGAACGGCACAATCATCGGGTAGGGTATTCTTCACCAAAATCCATTTACCTCTCCTTATATTTCCCTGTCAGTTGGAGTGTGTGGGACTTTAATTGCTCGACCATCTATCCAGGAGTGTATGTTGTCACACTCTGTCTATTTCTGTGGTTTAGTTTACTCTTTTCACAGTTTCCTCCCCGGTGTCCCAAGCGGCACTGCAATACCACAATGGGCATTTCAGGATGTGACAGTATGCCTGGTTCTCGTCAGAAATCTGTTGACACCCTGCTAATTTCATTTCTAGTCAAGTGATTTGTTCAACGTGACGCTTGCACGGTCTGTTGGTGGTAAGTCATTATTCGTGTGGTCACTTTGTATTTGACAAATTACCAGATAATCCCGAGTCAACTGTATCGTCTGTGCAGTCCACCGGTTCCACTGGTCCAAGTTCGACTAGTCTTTCTGCATCTCTTACTGCAACCCCAGATTCTGGTTCAATCAGCACCTCTTCGGGCAGCAGCAGTTTGAACACCGGAGCTATTGCGGGAGGTGTTGTCGGTGGTGTGGTTGGAGTTGCACTGATCGCTGGAATTGCCCTCTTTTTCTTCATGAAAAGGAGACGGTTTCCAACATCGTTGCCGACCCAATATACTGCCGAACCATCGTCGCCGCCAACCGCAGGTTACAGTGGCACCACACAATTCTCTCCCCAAATGACACAGCCCAAACTCTACGTGAGTACAAATAGTTTTTTTTTTTTGGACCGAATGATTTTCCAACCATGTTCCAGGACCCGTCTGATCCCAGTACATTCCCTGCTACTCCTCCTATCAGCTTTACCACAATGCAAAACATGCACAGTCCCGCTGCCAGTTATCTTGCCACTAATTACTCTTCCCATTCGATTCGACCTGGTGGGCAGTACAATGGTATCCCTCAAATATAAGAACAGGATAGTTCATTTATTTGTATACAACCTTATGTTCTGTACACAATACATGGGGGTGTCACTGGTGGAAACTAAACTGTAGTACATGAACCATCGTGTCGGTACACCAGGTGACCGACAGCACCCACGAGCAAAGTTTGGATGATCGGCCAAAGGGTGTACCATTTTTTTTTTTTTCTGAGGCACCGAGAGATGAAGGATTGTCAAGGACTAGGACAATCGAGTATGTGGTAAACCAGCGCCTGGAAGTTGTTAAAAGATGAAGAAGAAGAGGAGGAAAAGGGTGTGAAGGTCGGTCAACATCCTACATTAGGGCAGGCTCAACTGATCAACGGCCCGCTGTCAAGATTGCGCGTGATGGGGTCATTATATTTAAGCCGGGCAAGAGCGTCTCCGACTCATCCCACAGCATGCCCGTCTCTACGCTGGTTCTGAACGATGGAAGCAACGTGCCCTGGATGGCCTTTGGGACAGGGACAGCGCTTTATGGCAAGGA
>JBBPPV010000094.1:0-12546 GCA_038092115.1 Leccinum brunneo-olivaceum
CACCAACTCGACCTCCGCTACCAACTCGACCACGGCGACCAACGGGACGACTTCGGCCAATTCGACGACCTCCGCCGGCGGAGGTGCCAACGCATGCACCGCCGTGTCCTCCGCTCAGGCCGGGACTGTCATTAACCCCGTCATGAGCGGTCGCATCAACACCCGCGGTAAAAAGTCGATCAAGTATGGCAAGGTCGAAGTCCGTGCCAAGTTGCCCCAGGGCGACTGGCTATGGCCAGCGATATGGATGTTGCCGGAAAGCAACGACACCACCACCACCAATGAAGGCACCGGTGTCTATGGTGCTTGGCCAGTCAGCGGTGAGATTGACGTAGGTCATTTCGTATTTCCAGTGTCGTCGTTCGACACCAACAGTACTTTAACGTAGATCATAGAGGCACGGGGAAACCTGCCTTCCTACGCTGCACAGGGATCCAACTATGTGCGCTCGACATTAAATTATGGACCTTTCCCTTCTGGCAGCACGCCCATCTCTGTCGGTAAGACATTGTTCATGTTGCGCTGAAAGTCATCGTGACCTCTGCAGGCTCTACCAGTGTTTCCACGCTGCTCAAGAGCCTCTACGGTTGGGTGAATACAAAACAAGGAAACTTTGCGAGCGACTTCCACGTGTATGCGATGGAGTGGACAGATACCTGGATGCGTTTCTACACGGATAACCGCTTACAAGCCATGATCAACATCGACATCTCATCCAAGAACACCGATTCGTACTTTTTCAACGTCGGTGGCTTCCCCGCAGTGGCGATGAACACGTCCTCGGGCAAGTATATTGAAGTTCAGGACCCTTGGTCAACTGCGTACGGCGGCACCGCAGCTGCACCCTTTGATCAACGTGGGTGTACCCCACCATCCACATTTGAGCAGCTCACATTTAATGCATCATCAGAGTTTTACATGGTCATCGACCTAGCCGTCGGCGGAACATCTGGATGGTTCCCTGACGGAGTTGGCGGAAAGCCCTGGTATGATGGCTCAGCAAGTGCGTTCCAGTCTTGCCTCTGCAGAACAACATCCTGACATCCATACAGCCGCTATGCGTGATTTTGCTTCGGCACAGGGCACATGGAGTGCAACTTGGCCGTCGAGCGCAAACAGCCGCGCTTTTAGAGTGTGAGTACTGCCCATGATACTCTCTTGTTCTTGTTTCGAACTCTATTGTTTTTCTTGACAGTGATTATGTCAAGATGTGGCAACTTTGTTAGACAGCACGGACAATTCTTTCCTGTATGGACCAGAAGACATGCATCATTCATTCACCCTTCTCGGGGGACATGTTGTCTTTACACCTATCGTTCACACGACCCTTATACCACTCCTTTCTTGTAGCCGTGTTCTCTTCGTTTGCATAGAAATCAATAATTAGACTGTAAACCAACCTCTTGTACACGTTTGTGTCAAACCGACGATGGTTCGCTGACCATCAACAAACACTTTTAATAAAGAAAAGACCGAGAAAAAAAATCTGGTGCCGCATGCCTCTATCGACTACTCAGCGCACTCTCTGCTTCAGAAAGCTTTTCTCTAAAGAGCATCTCCGCATCTAGCCAGACCAGTGCATTTTTTCGCTCGGGGAACAGTAGCAGTGAAGGGAGTAGATCCATGCTGAACTGCTCTGATGCCTCTCGGGGGAGCAACGTGGGCAAATGATCGATCGATATCACCGACAGAGGTGGAACGCCGCTAGACGGATTCTTAGCACTACGTTTACGAAAAAGCAAACCACTGAGAGAACTTACTCGAGTTCAACCGGGACGGTCGGATTTGCAAAGGTGGTATTGATCGTATAAATGGGTATGGGATTGAACGGATTGGTTGTGTCGCAGCTGACATCCACAACAATGGACAACCTTCTGGACTGACCCGCCGCGTAGATCTGATCTTTGGTTAAGAAAGGTGGGATGGATGACGAGAGGTAGATGCAGTTGATAAAGATATCGACGTCGAGGATCTCCTGGAACGGGCCACCCTTGGCCGTCTCTGCCATGTCCCATTTGAGGATGTCATCTCTAAAAGAACGATGGTCTGTATCAGTCATTCAAATCCTCCATCAACGCACGCACTCATTGAGACCAATCTTGCGAAGGAGATCGACGGCACCACGTCCACATCTTCCGAGAGCACCGATCACGAGGGCCTTGACGCCCTTTCCGCTCCCACCGAGGACCCCCTTGACGTGATTCACCATCTCTGCTTCATTTGTATAGGGTTCGAGGCGACTCAAGTTTGCTCCTTTTCTCTGCGCAGCGAATGCGAGGGCACTGGCAGCCGCGCCAGCAAAGCCAGCATGGAAACCAAACGCGGCTACGCGACGACCGGTTTCGTCTGTGAGGAACTCGAGATCGTAGAGCGTACCACCGCCACTACGGAATCGATCGAGGACAGACGCCCACCCGGCCTGTTGCTTGTAACAATGTGCGAATTGGATGTGCGTGTGAGGCAAGGGATCGTCGGAAGCGGGCAGCTCCTTGAGTCCGATGATAGGTATATCGATCGCGGCGTTGGGCCATGAGTTATTGGGGACCAGTTTGCAACCCACGCTGAGGAATGTTCAGTGAGATGTGGACAGAGATGAGATACGGCGTACGCTTCAAATTCCGAGTCATCAAAGATGCGCTGCTCATCGCGCTCGACGATGATCTCGAATCCGGCATCGATGAGCTTTCTTGCGGTGGCTGGAGTCAACGCAGAGCGTCGTTCAAATTCTTTCTTTTCGCATCGCAGCCAGAGTCTTTTACTTTGAACCATTTTTAAGCGATGATGATGATCAATGTCAGAGGTCGCACTGACCACCACGACGGGTCAAGTCGTATTACTACCAAGGATCAAAGTAATTCATGTCACACTCCATGGCAGACTTCATTTGGTTGAGCTACAGTCCTTCGGAACCCGGTAAGAGACCATAGCATGAACCTGTTCCACACTCAAACTTGAACTTGTTGTGACCCAGCATGATCGTTTTGCTGCCAGGATAACCAGGGCTGCAGCCTGCTACGACGGAAATGATGATCAAGTTCATCAACGTCATCCCCTACACCGTCGTTGATAGTCCTACACGACATCTTACTCTCACCGTCTCCACGCAGAGCTCATTTAGTTGTACTACTCCATCAGAGCAGTCCCGTGTCAAAAGGTAGGTCGTCGTCAATACGGGCTCGTCACACAGCATTACCATGATTTGACCCCTAGCCTTGCAAGTGGTCAATGTTACTGTGCTCGGTAAATCTGTCTTCAAAGAATGCGCTCCAAAGTCCACCTTGTTGTTACTTCTATGTGCATGATATACCCTCCCTCCAAAATGACATCTCTAGCGAGTCAATCCATGTATACTCCTTCGGTGTCCCGTTTTACGCGATCATCAAACCTCGTACTGAAAAAGTCAAAAGGTGAGTAGAACAGGGACCCTACAATCCTTTCTCCGTACCTGAATCATTTTCGACATTGGTAATCCCCCGTCTGCACGACATCATCCGGTCTGCTGAGAAAAATCCTGTTCATGGTACAAATGACTCACCAAACTCCATTGGCGCTTTGAAAAAACCAAGGTTCTTCAAACTGAAGATCTCGGCGACAACTTGAGGGGCAAGCTGTAGCATGATCCAACTTACAACACCATCCAGAGTGACAAGACAGACACCATACCTTCGCGAACAGGTCACGGGACATCAGGCTAGAATGACATAAACACCATTGTATCACTCCAAAGCATTGGTCTCACCCTCCTTGCCCACGGACATCGATCTTGTGATTTCCGATAATCATCAGACCGGATGGCGATGGCTACGTATACCATTAGGTTGGAATACTCCCCATAGAAAGGCCATGAGAACATACTTCATCCTGAACCTGATCAATCAAAGAAAAGGTCACAGCGACACTCTCGTTCGCAGATACAACTCACATTCTGTCCGTGTACTGCTTTCCGATCGACTTCAAGTGTCAAAAAAGAAGTGACTGAAGACCTACTCAGTGCGTCATCAATGAACTTCATTAATGCATCATTCCTCGCATCCCCTTCGATCGTGGAGCACATTTGCACCAAATTCTTCAACTCTTTCTTCCGACTCGAATTAGCGTAATAGTCAACCACAGAAGAGATGGCAGCGGAAAACAGTAGCGCAGAGGGTACCGCCTCGGCAAAGATGTTGCATGCGATGTTTTGAATATTAGAGCATTCGACGCTCTCCAGGATGTTGGCGAGGAATCGATCGTTTTGCACATTGTTTGTAATGATTGAGGTGACCAACATATCGGATGCACGCGCAAGGGAGATCTATTACAGGAAGCTGGTACTCGGTCATCATCATCTCGGTTCACGGGGTAACATACCGTCCTGTCGCTGTATCGTTTCAATCGGTTACGGAGATAGTACATAATTTCATCGGTAGCCTTGAGGGCCGGTTGGTACATAGTCCAGTCATGAGCTGGATCGTCATGAAGGTAGATATACCTGGACCATGTCAGTGGCAATTGTGCGAGTCAAGACAATCTCCTCCTACCTAGTCACATCTGCGAACAGTTCAAACCACTGCGTTACAGTGTGCCCTCCCAAGACACTTTCAACCACAGTGATAGGTAGACCAAGCTGGCTCAAAGGTAAGCGATCATAGTGTTTAGACCACTAGCCTCTGGACGTACCACAAAATTTGCTGCCCAGTAGATAGGCAACTGGTTGATGACGTCTTTAACTATGTCAACAACCTTGATGTCGTAACTCGTCGATCTAGACGCCCTTTTCACCAAGGTTTTGAACATATTGGTGAAGGATACAATAGAAAGAGTCGCCTCCATAATGCTTGTTCGTACCTAATCATTTTGAGCACTAATAGCCCAGTATCAAAGTTCGGAACTGACCTCTATCACTTCCACACCTCTCGTAAGCCTCCACATACGTTTTTTATATAGATTGTCTTGTCGGCGATGTTTATCATCAACGTCAACCGGCTTCTGGAAATCGTAATACGTGAGCAAATCTAGCGATCGAGAGGCGATACAAGGACGCATAAAATCGGGTGTCATGAAAGGAAAATGAGCATAGATCGACCCCGCAGGGTACTCCTTTGGCAGGAGATGAAACAGGAGCTTGCTGAGCATTCCTCCATATGAGCCATCTGTAGTGTTGACCATACAATGCTGATATCCCCATGATGTTAGATTGTATGCTAAGTGTGCTTGAGAGGCAATTACAGGTATAGAAAGCAAAAATAACCTACGAGTGAAATCCACGGTTAAAAATCGGTCACCGCGGGTCAAGCATACCGCGTCCGCTAGGATAGCACGAGAGATGGTATATCCAGGACACAATCCAGCACCCGGAATGGGTGGCTTGGTCTCTTCAGCTTGCAATCCGACCTTCAATATTCAATGATGTAAGCGTAGGGGACCAGAGACATTCATGAGAGCACATGTATACGAACATGAAGTTCCAGATCATCAATATGACCATAGAGCTCTTCTGCTGCAGTCTACGAGTAATTTAGTAAGATGGGTGAGGTGCCAAAACAAAATCTGACATGGATGGATGAATCCGGATTCCATTCTTGGAAGGACTCGTACGCTAATATGGTAGTGAGTGACTGAGAGTTGTATCACAAGCTGAGATACTTACGTCGTAGACCAATGAACCTGCGAAACTCATTGAGCTACGAATATCAATCAGAGTGTATATCCGTTGGACAACGGTGCCTTACGGTGCAAACTCCCCATTTCCTCCCTTGCTCTATTGCCAAGATCTCCACTACTCTCATCACGGGGGGACAACCTCTGGCTCGGAACGCACCAGCCCTTTGCTCCGTTGCATCTTGTAATATGCGAGCGAGGTCTTCATCGGAGAATAGGCCATCAGGACCACGTTGCAGCCTAGTGCCACATTGAATCACGAAACTCGACACCATAAATGGATTGCGGAACATACTTGTCAAACGTCCAGGACTTGACATCACCTGGTGGTACAATTTTTTCTCGGACCACCTTCCTAAAGTCATTTGTGGTCACCTGTGTAACAATGAGTCAAGTTTGTAACACCGGTAGAGAGAAAACAATATACCGTTCTGGGGTCTCTACCCTCGAAGAGTTTTTTAAAGATTCCATCCAGCCACACCTCGTCCTGCCGACAGATGGAAGCATGCCAATGATACAACAAATTAAACTCGATAGAAACAGCATTTCCTTGTCCTTGAGGAGACACGCAATGATCGGGTTCGCGAAATGACTACGGGCCAAACCCATCATTATCATCTAGCCCAACGTCGGGAAGATAAACCTACTGTAAGTGGGTCAAGTCGCCAGGTCAGGCCATCTCTCACGAGCCCCAGGATGGCGCCGACATAATCTGCAAGGATGATTTGCATGAAGAACGCCGTATTGACCAACCTTGCTCTATGGTAAATTTCATCATCTTGCACGAGGGAGGTCTGCTCGTCTGGCGGAGGCGACGTAAATGTACCCCGTTCATTGAGGTCCAAAATCTTTTGCGCAATATACTACCGCGGCATCAGCGCTGATGTATGCCGACAATTGAATTGAAGACCTACGTTGTGATGACGGCTAAAAAGCACAGCAAGCGCGCAAACAGAAGGTGGCATGAAAAGGAGACGGCTGTCCGCAAAAGCATCATTCCAGATCTTCCCGGTGCCATCTTTTCTCCGCATGTTCTCTACCTGCTCCACACTATTCCCGTAAATGATGCTCAGGTCGAGATAGCTGCTTGCATCGTTGATCGTCCAGTCCAACGTATTGGTGTTGAAGATGCTATGAATAATGAGATCTGCAAATGCGAAAAACAAACTCGACAAGCCACCAGGGTGGGGAACGAAGTTGTCGTCCCTCCGACACAGGAGGCGATCGAATATCAAACCTGGGTCGGGAAGAGATGCGGATGTTCGGATACGGGTGGATGGTACAGATCGCGCGTAGGGCTGACGAGCTTGACCGAGGGAGGGAAAAAGAACGTTGTAGTTAGATCCATCTGCACTACGAAAAGCATATGAGACGATCTTTTCCTCAATAATCATCGGGGGAGTGTTGTGGAAAGTGGAAAGAAATCCTGTAGGTGGATGCGGTAAATCCTTGTATACTATGATAGATGTTTGAACATCAATGGGGGCCATAGGACTGGTAACATACACAAACTGGTGACATGCTGCTGCGCCATTTTGGAAAATTCAGAATCGTCTGGAAGGCGCGCCATCAGTATCAAGACCTTCTCGAGCTAGAGAGTGTTGTGAATTTAGAAAATACAGCGTTATGTGAACCACTCGCAAGAAACTCTCTGTCATTGATTGTGCCATGGAGGTTACTGACAGCGTCTATGAATGCGGGCTACATATGGAAGACGCGTCAATAATATGTGTTGAAACGGCGGGTAGACACACCAAGTCATCGAAAGTGAGAGGCAGACCACGAGCAGCGATTTGTTGGAGGTCACGAATACTCCTTCCAGAGAGGTGTGCAACCGAAGTGGCATTACCGATGCCAGTTTGCACCCGAGAGAGTAGGAGCCGCAGCATTGTCTGAACCATTGTCTCGTCTCTGCGAAAACCATTTGAGCGTGCCTGCTCCGTCGATAATGGTTCGTGGACGTGATGTCGCATTGAGAAAGTGGCCTTGAACTATCAAGAGAGTTGGATTGGCTGAGGACACGTCGCGGAAAGAAATGGATGAAAAGAATGCAGCGAGAAAATCAGCAGGACAGCTTAAGTAGATATCAAAAGAAATTTTTCGACATGGTATTGAGATGAACTTGGTATCCTGAGAGAAGTGCCGTCCACCGTCGCGTGCTTGATCAAACGCCAACGTGAAGGAACTGAATACCAAAGTTGATGTCTGCACACCAACTTTGCAATACATAGATTGGCTTTCTGGGATTGGCACGAGCCCGTGCCAACCGTTATTGGGTCGCTTGGCGTTCAACACACTAATCCAAGTGTTCAGATCATAGTTGCATCAAAAAGGAGGGACATGGTGATTATTTGCCGCTGCTCACGGGGCAAGTACAAACCAAGCTTGCGATAAGAATTCATGAGTTAGAGTGAGGTGGGCTTGAATCAAAATACTTGGACTGAATTCGTTCGATTATCCGACCATTCAGACTCCTAGCGACCGCGCGTTGCTGTCGGGGCATCGCTACTGTAAGGCATGCACGTCAGTCAACATCATGGACAATCAACTAGATTTCCCGTCTAGAAACGAATATGGTAGGAGACAAGATCTGGCCAACCAAAGATCCCGTCCAAAGGAGCAAGTGACCACTGTAATTAAAATACGTACAATGTCCCAAGATAGTCGTTAGAGATAGATGAGACGTTTGGGAATCCTACATGACCACACAACACGAGTTTTGCTGCATGACAATGTCACCGAGGATTAAACACGACGGACACCAGAACACAAACCTTCTTGGCCGTCTTATAAAACATCTTGGTCTGTGAGGACAGTGCATTGGAGCGCTCAACCAAGTTGTCTAGCTTCTCTCCCCGTTGAAGGACGGACTCGATCGTTTTGTGCTGAAATGACTTGTCTGAGAACGAGGTAGTGTATTTTATCATTCTGAACGTACCAGCACAATCTTTGTCTCGTCTAATTCTTGTTGTACTCTCATGATGGTATCCGCTTGTCGTGGATCCTGATACTTGGTAAGGTATGTCTGGATGTCGGGGAACGAAATTGCGGAAGGGGTAGAGAAAGTAGATTGAGGTACTTTGGCGATGAATTCGTCCAGAATCTTGGTCAACAGAGAAAATGCAGGCCGAACGGGATATTCCTGGTCGGTAATTATAATGGCTGCGAAACAAAGCGTCAGCACGGATGAAGCGGAAATGGTAGACAACTGACCTGCGAGTTGTTCTGCACCACCACGATTGAATACATGAGCTGTATAGTTGTTCTCTTGCACGCTCTGACGTTGACCTTGCGCTGTTCTATCGACTACGGTCTTGCTGAAGAACGTGAGGAATTCATTGATGGAACCCCTCTGGTAGAACGAGAAGCTCGACACGTCTGAAACAGTGCTCAGGACAGTGCTTGGTGACCCTAGAGGTGCGAGGACGACAGAGATTGAAAAGATCTTCATGGTGGTGGTGGTGGTGGTGGTGGTGGTGGTGGTGGTCGGAGTTGAATGTGTTTCTGACTGAGGATGTCTTTGTCGACAGCGGGTCTCTGGACAACTTTCCTCTGGTTCTTCATATACGCCATCAAATACACATGGAAAAAATCGTTGCTACCTCTCTCGCACAACCGCAGACCTGCCACCGAGCTCACCGTGAAGCATGCGAACATTCGTCTCAAAACAGAGGCGTTCAATGTCCACCACGACAAGCTCTGCACATGGCTTTATAACTCTCTGTTTTGGAGGCAGAGTCTACTAAAACTGTATGATCTGGGCAGCTTTCTTGGAGTCATCGGGATGTTGGTTGGGTTTGGCTTGCTGTTCCTCACGGCGACCTCCTTGTCATCCGACATCCTGCAATCGGGACGGGACTCCATTGTCAGCCCAGTCACGAAGCGGGGGCTAGATCCTGATGTCACTCCCCCAGTTGCGCTTACATCCCACCTCCCAAGGATCAATCCGATTGTAAGCGTTCCGTGAGGGTTTGACATGATCCAACAACCAGCACAGCTCAAATCCACTAGATACCAGGGTTGACTGTTCCACTCAGTCATTTACCCTTGATTCTTCTGACGTTGGCTATCAGTCAAATCATTCACGAATCTGGACATGCTATTGCTGCAGCACTGTAGGTGGTTTGACGACAAGTATGACAAAAAAAAAAAAAAAAACTAACGTTGCAGACAGTCACCGCATCCCAATGATTTCCTGTGGCATTGCTGTCACATTTATCATACCGTCCGCGTTCGTGACTTTATCCGCTCTCCGCCTTGAGAAATTACCTCCTCGTGATCGATTGCAAATCGTGTCTAGCGGATGTTTCCACAACTTAGTGCTCCTGTGTTTGTTGCTTTCCGTAGCTTGGTCAGGAACGGGTTCCCTCCCCATCTGGATCTTCTTCCAAGATATTTCTGCTCAGGGAAGGCTCGTAGTTAGCGTTGACTATGTCAGTGACCCGCTTTCTCAATGGCTAACATACTGATTGGCTCTAGGACTCTCCATTAGCAACACACCTCCCTGTTGGTACCCTAATCACCAAGATTGACGATTTCTCGATGGCATCAGTGTCGTCAGGCGACCCCTGGGATCAATACTTGCTTAGACCTTCTTCACACTCTATGCAAGGTTGGTGTACCGACACTTCTCTTCTACACAAAGCACTTGGTGAGTAGGGCACATTTTGACGGGTTTGTTCAGCTCTCATGTTTTATGAAGCCCCGACTTGTACCAGCCTCAGTAACGCGTACTCGTGTTTTGTGTCCAAGATGGACGAGAGTGTACAGTACGAATTAGATCCCGTTCGCATATTTACAGACAACCTGCAGCGGTGCAACTCGTTCGCGGAATGCTCGCCCCTTACCTCCTGCGTGGTGCCTCGTCGTGATCAACAGCTTGTACGAATCTCGGTCATGAGGGACCATGCCATTCAAAGTGGAGAGGACACGATCGTTTGGAAAGGCCCGAAAGAAGAGATCTGGGAGCAAGGTATTTGAATGTCGCCGAGCGTTACGAATATGCGAGATGACCTCTCTTGATCAGTTCAAGTTTGTAATTATCGCCCTCGGATGCCTCTTGTTTCGTCCAAGCTTCCGGAACTCGCCTCCACTTTTTTCGAGTACGTGGTGCCATCGACATTCTCCACACAAGATAATTGAAAAGAGTCCTGACGACAGATATATGAGAATTGCGAATCTTTCTCTCTATCTTGTCAATATGCTCCCTATTGCGGCACTAGACGGATATCAGTTACTTATCGCATTATTACAATTCTTCTGCGGTCGGGAAAGTAATTCGGAAAGTCCTGATCTTGAAGCTCTCCACCACACCACACGGATAAGCCGGGAGGGGAGAGTACAAAGAACATGCCAAACATTCCTTAGTTTCTTGGCGCTCCTCCTAGTAGTATTTTGTGGACTCCTAGGTACCTTGAGCTGGGTAATGAAGTGACTAGATTGATTAATGACACTTGGTAATTTCACGAACTTGTATGATACCTTGGCCTGTTCATTTACCGTCGTCGATAACTAGCCTCGTATAGGAGTGTGCCCTGGAGGAAGAGAATCTCACCCATGGCGTCAATTGTCAAATTTTGATTAGGTCTCTGTTGCATGATGTGACTTGTGCATACAACGCATGGACATACAAACGTGAACGTTGTCGTGCATCGTGGTCCTCCACTTTCACCACCTCCCACGAACTGCAAAAAAAAAAAAAAACGGCCTAACAATGGTCTTTTACTTCTTCTTTGGTGGCTGGGCCAAGTCCACAACATTCAACCCTAGGAATGCCCGAGATCGTCACACACGGTCTCGCAAACATGACTGGCGCATGCAGGCGTACCTGGGGGAAGGCTCTGCTTGAGCTTCTCAGCCTTGTCTGGGTCGTCGAGGGAGAGTGTGTATAGATATCTCGAACACCGGACTTTGAACTTGGTCTGAGCCTTGCCAGTGGGTGTTTTTGCAGCGGTCTTTTTGATCCGGGCCTCTGCGAATGGATGAGTGTCGCTTCAAGCGAATGTATGCTTGACACTCACGCGTAGCATCCTTCCGCCGTGCAATCTCGATGAATTTCTTGATGTCCCGGATTTCCTTTGGCTGTAGGACATGTCAGGAAATGCTAATATAATTCGACGTTGCGTACCATGGCAAACGTAAGTTTCAGTGGATGATTCAAATGTCCTTTTGACTAGCAAGTGGATGAGTGGCTGAACTTTAAACTGCTAATTTTACGGAAAATCCCGGACGATTCGCACGGTCATGAAAATGGTGCTGCAAGCGGATACAAGACATCAATTACCTACACACAATAATAATTACATGCAGTGGCGGATAAAAAAAAACAAATGTGAGCAATTTAAATGTCCAATATTCGTCATGACGGTTTGAGCTTGCGCGGGGAACCAGTCGCGCTACCAGATGCGCTAGTCGTTTCGCTGATTACAGAAGACGCAGGTCTGTTGATACGACTGCGCAGCCGTTCTACTTCACGTTCTAGCCTAGAGAAATCATCAGCATCAAGCATGGGACCGATGAGAATCAACCTACGTCAGAGCGCTTTGCTTGGCTTCCGCAGCTTGTAGCTCAAGCCGACGGTTAGCGCGCACCAATCCACTTTCAGAGGATTGCTATACTATTGCTCAGCAGGAGACGCTGATAGAAACAGGGTCAACAAACCAATTTATCAAGTTTTTCACGCAGGGCTTGGATTTGCGTCTCAGAAAACTTTCGGTCTTCCTCCAATTTTGAACGGTGACGTTCACTCTCCTGAAGTTGTAATTGCATATCTCTGACCGCTTTGTCAGAAGAACGGTGTGGTGTGCTCTGTCGCTTATCATTGGAGGCTAGATTGAGCTGACTAGTAAGTTCCTCAATGTTGAGCACTAGACAATTGACTCCTCACTTGAGCTCGTCGTCTCCCTT
>JBBPPV010000095.1:0-12527 GCA_038092115.1 Leccinum brunneo-olivaceum
CCCTCGAATAGTTTAAAAGAGAAAGACTGAAGAGAGTTGAGACAGCTCACCTCCACGACACCAGGGTCAGCATGACCCAGCGCATTCACCGCAATGCCAGCACTAAAGTCGAGAAACTTTCGGTCCTCGGTATCCCATACCCAACTCCCACGACCGTGCGAGAGCACAAAAGGCGGTCGTGCATAAACCCCAAGGACGTATTGTTCACCAAGTGCGAGGATGTTGGTGGTAGCAGTCACTTTGGGAGGAGTAGTGAAGTCAAGAGTGGCCTTGAGGAATCGGGTGCTAGGTGCAGGTCGATGCTGAACGAGGAGGAGATGAAGAACGAATAAGCTCTAGAAATTGACTTGGTCGTACCGAACAAGTTGAAGCAGATCGTGCCACCACCACCCTCGAACTTGCACTACTTTGAAGACGGTAAAGCCAGACGTTCATGGCGACGACGAAAAAATATAATACGGAGAATAAAAACGGGGTTGAAACGGACTGGGGTTTATATTACAAGTATGGGACGCGAGTGGGACGGCAGGATGTACCAACTGGCATAATTTCCTCACGTCTTGGACTGGCCCATGGGCATCCTCGATTAAATCACCACACGGATAACATCCAGTGAAAGACCAGAGGCTCACTTATTCCGCAATAACCGCAATGCTGTCGCCTCGTCGTCGTCCATGTCACGAGGCTCCGCAGCTACTTTCGACGACGACTTGATTCGTTTTGGCAGGGGAAGGACAACATCATCCTCGTCTTCGCCCTCCAAAGGTAGATCAAAGTCGGGGGTAACATAACCATCGTCCACTGACCCAACAGCAACGCCAACCTCCTCCCTCTCGCGCTTCATGCAAAGAAAAAGAGGGTCTAAGGATATAATGCACTGCACGAGTCAGGAGTCACTCACACCACGTTCTCGCTCTTTGCGTTTCCGTTTCTTCTCCTTTTTCTTTTCTTTTGCTTCCTGCTTGTCAACGACATCCGTACCCTTCATTTTCCCTTTCTCTCCTTCTGCGAATGCTCGACCAGCCTCCTTGACAGCTTCCGCGCCATGCTTGTAAAACTCATCAGGGTTGACCATCTCGTACACCTCGTGCGGGTTGCCTTCGTCATCAAAGATGACCTTGTGGCTCAAATGACCGTACTTGGCGACCATCCGTTTCATTCGCGATACCTTGAGTTTTCTGTTCGACAGATTTTCAATGTCCAGATCGCGCTCGTTGGAAGTAGGCAGGTCGAGATCATGGTCAGCACGTTTGAGCGTAATAAAGTCCTCCTCTTCTTCCCCCACATCTCCGCGATCGACAAGTTTGGAATAATGTTCGGAAAAGATGTTTCGGTTCTTTCGCTCAAACATTCGATCGTACTTTGTCCGTACCGTGTTCTGTGACAGTTTACTTTCAGTATACATTAGCGGCACACACGAAGACACGAACTTTGGCGGGTTTAGAACTCTCTGCCATGAGACCTTGCTTAAAAGATCCATCTGTTTCGTTCCCCGACTCGTCCGTGCTATCCGACGTTGTCGAGCTCCCTCCGTTACCAGTTCCAGAAGATAATGCTCCCGCCTTTTCTAACTCGATCTGTGCTTGAAGGGCAGCCACCGTCCGAGACGCATTCTTCTGCTTTTTCACTTGTTCCCTAGTCAGAAGCTTGATCTTTGGTGCACCTGGTAGCCCGAGCGATTCCGCAAACTTTTCGACGGGTAGCTCGTCCAGCTTGAATATCGACTTGTCCTTGTGTAGGTACACAGATCGGACATATGATACGAATGCCTTGCGATGAAAACAACAAGATTGATGCGGTCAGTTCAGATCGAACAGCGCGCACACAAGAACACAGACTCACACGTTGCCCAAGGTACTTGATCTCAGGGTCCTGGAATGCAAGGTTTTGAAGTTGATTTTGGATACTCTGTGTTTTACTCGCACGTATTTTGATGTTTTCAATCTTCACTCCTTTCTTTTCAAGCGCTGCAAGCATGCCTTCTTCTTCACTAGGAAGGAGTAGTAAGAGTCCCTTCCCAGAACTATCATACCGCGCGGTCCGACCCACGCGGTGAATATACGTCTCTGCATCCTCCGGTGCATCTACCTGAACGACCCAGTCCACGGATGGAAAGTCCAACCCACGTGCAGCGATGTCAGTCGCAAACAATATTGCATGCTGCGAAGACGTGAAACGACTGTACGTTGTCAATCGCGTGGCCTGTTTCTGTTTTCCGTGTAGATGGAGTAACGGTATCCCGGGCTGCATCTTGCAAAATGCCTCGAATACGAAACGCACTTGCTTTCCGCTCGAGAGAAAAATGAGGGTTTTTGTGTGAAGGTGTGTTTTGATGAACGACCAAAGTGTGTCTAGCTTTCTGTCGAGCGTACATACGCTGTAGTACTGTAAGAGACTTGCTGGCGTCACCGTCGAGCTCCCGGCTTCTTGAACACCAATATGAACCGGATCCTTGAGACTGAGTCGGGCCAGCTGCACGACAGATTGGGTTTGTGTGGCTGAGAAGAGCAACGTTTGACGAGATTTTGGGAGGTGGGAGAGAAGTGCAGAGAGTGTTTTTGCGAAGCCCATATCGAGGATGCGATCCGCCTCATCGAGAACTAGTGCAAAGTATGTTCAGTGTCATTCGCAGGAGTCAAGACCACCCACTGAGGATCTGCAAGTTATCGGACTCAAAGCCGAAGGTCTGGTCCATATGCTGCAAAAGCCGACCAGGCGTCGCCACGAGAATATTCATTCGAGAAAGGCGCTCTCGCTCATCTTTGAGATTCTTTCCACCGATGACAAGCCCCGCAGAAAAGCCATGATAGCAGCCTATGGAACGCAATACGTCGAATATTTGGACAGCCTTGCCCTCCTGTGTTACAATCTCCATTTTCAGTTTCGACTTCAAACACGCACCAATTCTCGTGTTGGCGATATGATCAGAGCACCAAGTCCATCTTGGGGCCCCCATTTTCGACGATAGAGTATCTCAAGTGTAGGAACCAGAAACGCAAGGGTCTTTCCGCTTCCTGTCCGAGCAGCACCAAGTACATCTTTTCCCTTTAATGATGATGGTATGCTTGAGGCCTGTATGTCTGTCATTTCGACAAAAAAGCATTTTTTGAGACCTGAACTTGCATCAAACAAGAAACCTTGACCATGACGAAGGGTCTAGCATACCGCGTTTGGTGAGATGGGATATGGGAAGATCGACAAACGCTCTAAGATCCTCTGGAGGTTCCTGAACGGATCTCAGTCCCGCCTCCAAGTCTATGAACCGTTTGACTCACGAATTCTGTAGCAAGTCTGTCCAATGCTTCTAGATGTTCTCTCTCATTGATTTTTTTGGTCATAGTTGTATGTAGGTGCTTTGCCTGTTTCTTCTTGGGCCAGCGCCGAGCCAATGCACTGCCAGATGGCCCCGCCTGTGAGCGCATTTTTGAAGTAGTTGGTTTGATTATTACATAATATTATCAAGTATTATTACTCGCGGGTTGAAGTGGGAAACAAATAATAAAGATCAGCTCCGAGACAAAGATACAGGTGGATCACGACGACGTTTTATACTCAGCTCCAGTGTTGGCTCGGATGGTCCTTGTCTTGTCATTGGTGGTCCAAACCTTCTCATTCACATGTACAATGCAGATGCCTCCATGTCTCTCTCGGAACGACCAGGGGCTACCGACGAGTTATCTAGAATATCATCTTCGTCGGCGGTAGGAGGATCCCCATCGAGACTTAGGTGGCTTGCTCAACTCCTTCAAGAATAAGTGGTGTGGGTCGGAATGTGTCTGATGGACTCCTGCGCAAGGACAAGCACTTGCGATGACAACCCTCGTCATCGTGTCACATCGCGTAATGTTCATCAAACATGGACAAGTCTTCGCCGCGATAAAGAGGCCAATAGCAATCATCAGTAGGGACATGGCGCAAAGTCATCCATTCAAGGACGTGCAGGAATGATTCGAGGTCAGCTGTGAAGGTGTGCATCATGTCGAAGCAAATTTGCTGACAGCAATTGCCATGTTCCCTGCACAATGATCAATGATTCATAAATCGGCATTAAATCCGATCGCACAGTATATGTTATCCACACACCGTGCGATCAGGTCTCCGGCACCCAACCTACCTCGTCCATATCCTTGGCCAACTCCCGTTTGATTAATAAGCAATGCCTTCTTCTGCCAAGTATTGCCCGCACTTACATCGCGATGTAGGATCTTTGCAACTTTGAATGCATTCGAATGAGCTGCTCGCTATGTGTTAGTGATTCTTCCGCCGTATAGCTAGACGTACTCACCTTAAAGCACATTTAAGACGGCTGTGATAAGCTGCTTCGTGCATTTGAACTTGAACAGCGCACGTCCCACGATACTATGGACTAGTCGGTAGTGTTGAAATGTCGATATCCTCGGCTTCGCACGTGGCCACGCAGCACCAACAAAGTATTGCGTTCTCGTCTTGCTGCCGTCGATGTCGCCACCAGAAAAGTGTTCTGGGATGCTGGGTGTGTCGTACTCGTGTAAAATTTCATAGATCTCGTGTCCAGAACCTCTGGTAGGTCAGATTGTCACGTAGATGATTCCCTTGGCATACCATCATGGGACGTCCTTTCTCAGTCGGATCACCGTCTTCCTTCCATCGATATCCACGGCAGGAATCCAGATGACAGGTAAGTTGTGAATTCGCAGGCAAACGAGCAACCGAATATGTGTTGGCGGTCTGGAACCATCGATCAGTCCGGGCAACGCGTACTATCTGTACAGCGGAACGTTATTCTGCCTCACGTGCGGAACTGCATACTGTGCTGAGCACCGGCATAGTGTGGTCCATTGATCCCGTCCACGGTGTTTGATACAAACGAACCTTGGTCACTCGAAGGACGACGTGAAATCGGCGGGAGGGTGGAACTCTTCGAGGAAGGCGTCGGCGGTCATCGCACTAGTCAATTCTCTTTTCGAACTCTATGTCGCATGGTATTTGTTTCTAGCTGGAGTCAATCCGCCGGCAAATTCACGCTGAATGTAAGAGTCAGCTGCGTCTGATGGACATATATCATTGACTAAACTTTTGTTTTAAGCATGAGATTGTCTTCCAGAAATCATCCATCAGGGTTCGGAGTTTCCGATGACATCTTGAAAGACTGTGTCTCGTTCTGTTACGGTTTTGCAAATTGCATGGTTTATGCCATGTAACCTTAAACTGGCGAATAATTTGGAGACATTCTTCGAAGCGGACTGATTCGTGCGCAAGTCAGCAATTTCGCGGTTGACCACCTTCGAAAAATATCTTGGTCAAGTGACATCCTTATACCACATCACCAAGGTGTAAAAGCGGTGCAGCCGGCACCCATTTTTATGAGTAAAATTGTGGGTAAAATATCCTTGTTGCGCAGCCGAAGAGTTCTGACAGGGTACTAAATGAGTAGCGTCGACTAAATGTTTTAAGAGTGATGCCATGATTTCTGCGCAGTCGGCTCTGGTAACATGATCAAGGGTATTCGGTATCCGAGGCCGCGGACTCTGAGGATAGAAATCTCAGATAGTGATTGCAGTAATATGCCTGTGGCGGGAAGGTAATTCACCAGAATGAAAATTGTGCTGCGAAAACCGCACTGGCTCAGTTGTGCTGACAGAATGACAGAGTAGTGAAGTGTCCTTGCCAGTCGTACCCAGGAAACCACGTCATAACTTTTGTCCCACTCCTGGTGGAAACGCTACGACGATGGTCGAATTAACGGCGCCATCACCCTTGACAGTCAACCACCTCCCTAATCGATGCTCTTGGCCTAATCCAGCAACCAACAATAGAGCCTCGATACCCGTTAACTTGACCGTCGCCGACTTTCCATTTGGAGCACACGCAGTATTCCCTATTTTCGCGGTGAGGTCAGGATCAGACGTCCTGGCCCATGAGGTACCGTCCAAGAAGCCTTTTGGAGCGGGTAAGAGCTGAAGAGAGTTAACGATGCCCGAGGCTGGAACGGTGGCTACCAGGGAGAATGATCTAAGTTTCGAGTCGAGTTTCCATATTCGTACGGCACCATCCCATGAGCCTAACCAAATGGATTGTCAAGCACGAGCTTCATAGAACAAAAGGTAGCAGTCATTTTACCTGACGCAAATATGTCAGAATATCGTAAACATGCTATCGATGTTATCCAGCGTGGAGTCTTGAGAGTGCCTTCGGTGGATGACTCTACTTCGTGTAAACCGTGGCAAAGTGCCTGTGTGAATATGGGTTTCTTTTTTTGAGTGTTCCAGAGACATATTGAGCTATGAGGAAATTGTCAAATATCTTCCACCCGGCAGACTTGAGGGAAAAATACCCTGTGTCACCGCCACTAATAAAATTCGTTTCATCGACCATAGCGACACACTCGATACTCCCTTCCACGAACTTTTTTTGCCCTGTTACACCTTTCACCTTCCCCCCATCTGCCTCTTCGTCGCTTGCATGTCCCTCGAAAGCGCCGCCTTCCAGAAGTTCGCGAAGTGCACTCTTCCCGCCACCACGAAATACGAGTTGGCTCTCTTCTGGAATTTTCCAGTACCGTAGGGTTCGATCTCGAGCTCCTGCCGTGACAGCTGTCTCGCCGCGAAGGGCGTCTATTGAGGCGATAGTGTCTTGGTGACCGAATAATGTTTCGACGTAACCCAGAACGGATAGGTCAAATAATTTGACTGTACGATCAAAGGATCCAGTATATAGCTGTAAGCTGCCTTTGCGGAATGCAAGGCTCTGAAGGCAAGGAGGAATTTTAGATATTAGTAATGACATCAAACGAAATGCCAGGATCCACACACAGATATGGTGTCTTTATGACCACCAAAACCCTTCACCCATTGGTTCTTCTCAGCGTCCCAAATGCCGAGCTTTTTATCTTTTCCGGCACTGGCAAGATATTGACCATTACTGCTGACTGCCAGCGCCAATACCTCGTCAGTGTGACCCTCGATGTTGAGTGGATCTGCTCTCTCCTTTCCTTTATCTTTGGGGTGTGGGCGTTGTTTATAAAACGTAGCTATCTTTTGACCAGTTCGAAGGTCCCATTTGTTTATGATACCGTCTTTGGAAGCTGTGAAGAGGTACTTGGCGTCCTCTGTAGCTATAGCCGATGTCACGGACAGTCGGTGACCACGACAGCGAAGTCGCGATGTAGAGGCAAAGTTGTACTAGCCACGCAGTAGGTACCTAGAGACGGATGGAATGAAAATGACTCACAGTGTCTGCAATAAACAGATGGAGTTTTCCAGAATGCTCGAGCACGTCTTGGCGAAGGCGTGTTGATATAAGCTCCTTGTCCACCTCTGAGGCATCGAATTCGCCCTCGGCTGCGCGGGTATTATGAGTGACGAGTATCGCGTGAACACAAACGGCTCACCGAGGCCATCTGTGATGTTTTCCAGGTACAACCCTGCGAGACGAAGACGCTTCTCTGCGGGTGTCTCGTCGACGTCCTCGTCGCCACTTGACTCGGGTTCGTCATCCACACGAAGATCGAGATCGTTGACAGCGCTGTCGTCCTGGTCCGTCCTATCCGAGTCCAGTTCCTCGTCCTCGCGGCGTTTTTTTGATTTGTGTTTGCCATTAGACTTGTCCTTGTGAGACCGCTTTGTAGAGGAGGTGCGTTGTCGTTTCTTGGATGCAAAGAACGCGTCTGGCATCACCTCCTTTGACAATCTGTTTTTGATCGAAAAAATGAGTGGTCCTGTCCACGGTATTTGCCGAGATCACATGACATGGATCACATGACCTTAATCCTTTTTAGGTAATTTGCACTTCTTGCTCAGACGTTTTCGGATGGCACTGACAGTCAGAGCAAAACATTTATTAATACTCCCTCGCCAGCTGTCCCGATCTTTCTCCTCCACCATGAGCAAACTCTCCATCGACGACCTCAATCCCGCAGTCCGCAACGTCCAGTATGCCGTACGCGGTGAGCTCGCCATCAAGGCAGAACAGTACCGCGTACAGCTGCAACAGAACCCGACCTCACATGGTCTCCCTTTTAGCCAGGTCGTCTCATCGAACATTGGGAACCCTCAACAAAAAGGCCTTGATCAACCCCCCCTCACTTTTGTCAGGCAGGTATGGTTACCCTTGACCCGTATGTTCGTGCAGCTTTCCTCATATCCTCTCACAGGTTGCCGCCTTGATGGAGTACAGGGAACTCAAGAACCTTGCGCCAAATGTTTTCCCAAAGGATGCCATTAACCGTGCGGATGAGCTATGGGAAGAAATCGGCTCTATCGGCGCATATTCCCATTCGCAAGGTGTCCCTCTCATCCGCAAGCATGTCGCAGAATTCATTCAAGGTCAGTGTGTGTCTCCTCGTATCCAATTCCATCATCTTGACCTGCTGTACCCCCCTCTCGGCACCTTTGCAGCTCGGGATGGATATCCGGCATATCCCGATCATATCTTTCTTACGGGGGGTGCATCCGCAGGCGTATCCCTCCTGATATCAATGCTCACATCCGAACCCGGAAAATCGGGCATCTTAATCCCAATCCCACAATACCCCTTATATACTGCAACCCTTGCTCAGTTTTCTGGAGTACCGATCCCCTACTACCTCGATGAGACGAACGGGTGGAGCACTTCCGTCTCCGAGATCAGGTCGCTTCTCGAGAAGACGCGTCAGGAGGGGAAGACCCAACCAAAGGCCCTCGTGATCATCAATCCTGGTAACCCAACTGGTGCTGTTCTCGACAGGAAGACCCAGGAGCAGATCGTCGATATCTGCCACCAATACAGCCTTGTCCTCCTTGCCGACGAAGTATACCAAACGAACCTCCACCGTCGGGAAACGCATCCTTTCACCTCATTTAAGAAGGTCGTTGTCGAATCTGGAAAAGACGTCGCCCTCGTGTCCTTCCACTCCATCTCAAAGGGTGTCTTTGGTGAATGTGGCAGACGTGGTGGCTACTTTGAATGCACCAACATTAACAATGATGTCATCGCTATGATGTACAAGATGGTCAGCGTCGGTCTTTGTCCACCTCTCCAGGGACAGATTGGTGTCGATTGTATGGTTCGCCCTCCAAAGGAAGGGGATGAGAGTTATCCACTTTGGAAGGAAGAGATCAACGCAATTCACAAGGTTCTGGCTCAACGCACCGCTCAAATGGTGGCTGCTCTCAATGCCGTGGAAGGTGTTAGCTGTGTCGACTCGCCTGGCGCCTTGTACCTATACCCTAGAATCTATCTTTCCAACAAGGCGGTCGAGGCAGCGAAAGCAGCAGGCAAAGAACCAGATGCCTTTTATGCCCTTGCGCTGCTGGACGCAACAGGCATCTGTGTCGTTCCTGGGTCCGGGTTTGGGCAGAAAGAGGGAGAGTACCACTACCGGCTGACATGTCTCTGTCCTGGTGTGGAGGAGTATGTTGGCAAACTCGTCAAGTTCCACAACGATTTCACATCAAAGTACCCTCATGCTTGATACCCCTGGACCGTCTCTATATTGCTTTGGTTGGTCGTACTAGAGTCTTGCTATCTAATACTATAAGCCCTGCTCTCCGTGTCGCGGGCGAGTAAGATTTCAAGTCGTAGAAATGCCTGCAAAACCACGCGAGTAGAGGGTATGAAAACTGTAATGAAGGTCGACGCTCTACCTGTAAGCGTCAATCGTATACTGCGCAAATTATTCTGCTCAATGACATATCATCCATGGTACTAACTGAGACCTCGGTGGAGAGCGGGGAAGCTCGTGTCTGTCCCGGTGTCGATAAAGACATCTAATCGTTTTCGGAATCGTAATCGTCGTCGGAAAGATGCTGGGTGTTCCCACTTTCATTCGTCAGCTCCACGACCAATTGTTCACCACTCTTCAACCCTGCCTCCACTAGTGACACGTTAGATATCCACTTGATTTCTCGCCTAGGATAAGGAAGCACGAGTTTGAAGCCCCACCAAGAATGCACTTGGTCTGCGTGTGATTGAATGTGTACCTCGAGCTTTTTCAGGTCAGATCCTGAACCGTCAAAAACGTGTTCAGGGTCGGTCTCCGGTTGTAAAGTGAGAGGTAGCGATTGTATGTCCACGAATGCATAAAGTTCCGTCAGCGTAGAGGTGGGAGAAAAGGTCCTAATAACGCGGGGATTCCCAGGTAGCTTGAGGGCAAGACGAAGACCGTTTGTCTCTCGGTGCTCAGTTGGAACAATGCACCTTCTCATCCAGCGTCGATAATGTTCTCTCAGTGCGCGGAGACTTTCCTGCTTCTCTCGTTCTAGTTGCATCCTCTGTTCCTCCTGAAAATGGGCCTCCTTCTCCAAACGCATATGCTCCGCTTCTTCTTGTTCAGCTCGAATTCGAGATTGAATACGTTCGCGATCGCGTTCTGCCGACTCCTTGAAGGCCATGTCTTGCTGCTCACGAATGATTCTATCCCTTTCACGCTCTTGCAATTGCGACTTGAACCGTGTAAGGAACGGAGTGACTCGAGGTAGGAGTTGATGTTCAAGATGGTGAATGAGTGACGGAGCTGAGGTCGGCCCGGATTCTGGGACTGGGGGTCCATGGTGACGTGAAAGAACGGTGAGTACAGGTGTTGGGGTGGAGGAAGATATGTTAGGGGAGTGGTTCCGACGAGGTTGAAGAGCTACAAAGGCAACGAATGGATACGTTGTCACTTGTAACTTCTGAGCGGCTGTGGGAATGCATGTTAGAAACACGAGGGAACGTCAAGAGGTAGCTAACCATCCCAGGAGCCCTTGTCCCTGATGTCTCCCCCCCATACGATAAAGTCATTCTCGCTGAGCAAGCGAACGAAACCTGGATGGGTGAGGGTTGATCTGGGGGACAGGTAAAATGCAAGTTCGTCAAGAGATGAATTTCCCGACCTCTTGAATTCCGGAACATCATCATGTTCAGCGGAAACGAGAATTACGCAAGCTATCCTGCCTTCCTTTTGGCAAGCGTCCAAGACCTGCTCGTATGTCCCGTCGAAGAAATCAGGAAGAATTTTGCGGTCATCCGCGTTAGGTGGGTATGTATGCCGTCTGGATGTCGAATGACAAGCATCAAGGCCAGTTGTTGTGGCATCAGAAGGCTTGATTGCGCCGGTCTCCTCCTCGAGAGATGCGATCCAGCGACGTGTCGCAGACCGTGAATCAGGGTAAGTTTGTCTTAATGTTCGGTAGGTGGTGAATGTAAAAAATGGGATGCGAATGATTCCAGAAATGAAACGAAGCAGCCCAGAGACGAGGCCAATGGGCAAGTACAAGAGTGAAAGCAACATCGTTTTTAAACCCCGCCTCCACCACTGACCTGCCATGGCACAACCACCGGGTAGTCCAGAAGACCTCGGTCGCCAAACGACACTCCCATGGACACCAGGCGAAGGCGGCGAATCGCTCGTTCAAGCCATTCAAGCTCTAGAAAACTACAAGAAAAAGGATCCATCAAAAGGTTTGTCGTACAGGTTAACCTTGATCTCCTCTCAATGTGTGTGTAGTGGTCGTGCGCTTCAAGGCTGTTGGCAATGCTCCGATCATGAAGCAAAATTTTTACAAGATCACAGCTGCCAACCGTTTTCAGGCCGTGATCCAGTTCTTGAGGAAGGAATTGGGGTGGAAGTCCGGAGAGCCATTGGTATTCTTTCTCTCCGTCTTCAACCCATGACTGGTTGATACCGTCTGTTGCAAAGTTCACGTATATTAACTTGGCGTTCTCGCCTGCTCCCGATGATACAGTGTCAAATCTGTTCAAAGTGCGCCTTCACCAATGTCGTCGTATCTTCTTGCTAATGCTGCTCAGTCATTTGCAACGGACGGTCACCTCATCGTGAATTATAGGTCAGTCATGTCTCCCTTTTCTCTGTCTCGTCTGACAGTTCTTTCCGCACAGCACGACGGCAGCTTGGGGCTGAATGAAGAGGATCCTGCCATATCATGACAAGTACTTGCTAGAAATTATGTATTTATTGTGTACCATGTCAGTTCCACCACCACCACCATCATCGCTCGTTCACCGCCAGTCTATCGCCCGACTCCTCACACCTTTGCGCCGCATCCGTCCTACCGTCGCATACTACAAGCTTGCTGCCCATCGCATACCTACCTTGTGGACCTTGTACCGCGGTCTTCAGAGGCATGCCGAACGCAAGAACGTAGGCAGTATACTATTCACGTTTGGCGTGCGGGCTAACGCGTCGTGTCAGCTTAAATGGCGAATACGCACCCTCTTTGAAGCGAAGAGACATACAATTCAAGCCCACATCGCGAAAATGCACCTCGAACGTGCTTACCAGGTATATCAGACAACTGCCTTCCACCTCGACATGACTCTCATACCATACAGTGGCTGGACATTTTCGTGCGTGCTAAACAAGGAGATGTGTATCTCCAGGCGGTCCTCGACAGATACGACCGTATGATCGCCAGTAAACGCGAGAGAAGAGAGTTTGGTCGACTTGTCCGAGAAGCGTTGGTGATGATAGTCCTTCCATCGTACAACCGCCAACTGACAGTACACACTACAAACAGGATGAACAGGCCCGCCTGCGTAACCGCACCATCTTCAAGGGCTCCTTCATTCGT
>JBBPPV010000096.1:0-12520 GCA_038092115.1 Leccinum brunneo-olivaceum
TGCAATTGGAGGAATTACTTGAACATGTGTGCGGCGACGCAGAGGCTCGCACAACTGCACCATCTGGCTACATGGTGGACATTGATGTCGACGAATTGCGGCGCTCCCTATTTCGCGCGATTGGCTCGTTCCTCTTTGACGACGTGGAGATGCCAAGACTTGTATGGGTGACAGGGAACGAAGAAGATGTGATCGTGTCCGTGACACGAAAAGGCGGGAAACCGAGCCCAGATGGCACAGAGGTGGACATTGGATATATACTCCCGACGTTTGAACGCGCACTTTGGGGAGATCCATTGATGGAGGCGTGGTTCATGCCACCTGGACCGACGACGGCGATAAATGAAGGTTACTTTGGTGGTGAAGAAGGTGAAACGTTGATTGTTTTTCCGCGACACAAGACAAAGAGGGTGTGGTATACTGTATACCTAGCTCTGATTGTCTTGGCTGATGAGATGTCGCGAGGGGAGTCTCATAGAGAAATGATACAATGGGCTAGGAGGATCTTTCCCGAGTGTGTAGAGATCCTGAAAGACGCACCATGTTATTAGTGCCGATTTTTAGTTCAAGTATTGTGTAATGACCATTAGTTGGAACCTTCGGTTATCATCTCGACGTCGGCAGGGGTGGCCGCGGGAGTTTGACCATCGTCGCCTGCGAGCTCACCCTCGACGACTTCCTCCTCGTCACTGCTCTGCCCCTCGACATCTGCAATCTCTGGAGCGTCTTGGTTTCCCAGCCGTGCAGCTTCATGACGGGTGCGTGGATCCCAGTCCAGCTCCTCCGGTTCTGGTTCTTCTACTTCGACACGCTGTTTCCAGTCGAACTTGTCTTTGAGCATGAGAACTGCACGGACAGCACGGTCGACACGACGATCGTGTGCGCTTCGTATTTCCGCGCACTCACGGAGGACGTCTTCGTATGATACATTCTGTCTCGAGCCGTGTGGTGCCTCGAGAGCATTGGTAGCGATCGCGCCGCGTGTGACCATACATTCAGCGAGACGACGAACGGTCGCGTTCTCGATGGCAAGGACGTCTGTTGTCTGCTGGTTTCGGAGGAGTGGAATGAGGTCGTTGTCGAGCTGCTGGTCGGACATTGCGATGCCCGGGTGGAGTGCGATGTTGTCATATGTACTTGAACTGAGCGATGTGTAGAAGCTGTGGGTCTGAGACAGGATGATATTGTACTTGGAGAGAATGTCTGGCCAGGCTGGCATGAGCTGGTGTCCGCCTGCATCAATGATACGCTGCAACGCCTGGATGGATTCGATGATCTGGTTAGCCTTGAATCGGAGGGACTCGAGCTGAGAGACGGGCAAGAAATCCATCGTCGTTGTCGTGTGACAGAATTTGTGACACCCCCTCTTGAACATGTCCCTCCCCTGGTCGTCGCTCCGTCGAACTCTTTTCACAACAGCCATAGCCAAAGACAAGCCAAAGAGTACGCGTACAGTCACGATTTTTACCCGTCCTCATCTTCTGCTAGTCCAGATACCAAAGCACCTCAAACCTCCCAAACGTGCTCCTGGTCCCTACACCATCTTCTTTTCCTCCTTTGTCAAAACTCAGCCCAAGGCGACCTCGCTGCAGGGGACTCAAGAGCTCTGTAAGCGTGCTGGCGAAATATGGAAGGGTTACTCCGTGGCAGAGAAACAAGTATGATCCTGTACTGTGTAGTTCATGACTTCTCATCCCATGTCTAGCCATTTTATGACGAAAACGAAGCTAGAAAGGCACAGGCAGAGCAAGCGAGGGAAGAGTTTTTCCGCAACACTCCTGTCTCTGACCTCAAAAAACTCAACGCCATCCGCAAAGCTCAGGGCAAACCCAAGTACGGTTTGCCAAAAACCGGTTCGCGTGCACCATCTCCATTCTTTCTGTGCGTGCGTTTTCATTTTCTGGTTATTGTCTTCAACGCTCGTTTCCAGATTTTTAAGCGAATTCCGAAAATCTCAAGATGAACAGGCGGACATCAATGGTGCCGAGAAAAACTATGCAGTTCGCTCTGCTCTTGCAGGTGGAGAACGCTGGCGGTCAATGTCTACTGAAGAAAAGGCGGTACGTTTCCGACTTGGGCCATGCAATACATCGTCCTAATCAAATACATAGCCCTACTTTGAGAGAGCCAAGAAGGCCAAAGAAGAACTTGACGCCAAACGCCGGGAATTAAATTCATCATTATAGCACCAGTCGCGCAAGTTACTTGGGTCGAGCAATGGATGTATGCAGTCTTGTTCACGTCCTTTACCCTGGACCTATCAATCCACAATACTTCTCATTCGCTGCATTGTTACAGTGATCGCAGTGACATTCATACACGTCTAATACACCCTCACCAGTGACCGGCTGCACACATCGAGTTTTGTGTAAGGTGCCTTCACTTTACCTTGCCAAAGTTGGCACAGCTGGGCTGAACATCAAGATCAACGACTACGCAGCCCGTGAGTGCAGAATATTGATTAGCTTCAACAGAGAGAGAACACAACCTCGTTGGGATGGCCCATGGCTACAACCTTCACGTTGACCAGCGCTGAAAGTATGCATTTTTACCAGCCTCCTGCGCCAATTCTTGCACTATAGCACTTGTTTGACTCTCGTATCGCGTTTCCGACTGGTCTACCTCGGTAGTGATTCAATACAAATTCCACAGGGGAATATGCTGCTTGATACGGTACGCGATATCTAGATTTACAGATTGCATCTCAATGTTCGCAGTGGTCCATCCTACTCAGTTTTCTGATGCCGCGAGCCTGTCGTCCTTCGTCCTTTAAGATCTTTTTGAAGAATTTTCCGATTTCGTCGTTAGAAAAGTTGTGTCGTGGTTCGGCCGCCGTGATCCTGTACGTCGCTGGATGATCTCGAATAGTGTATCCCGGTGACCATGACTCATTTTTGTTCGTGATCGCAGGTCTGTTAATGTAAACTTTCAATCACTGACAGAGCTTTTAAAGCGCGTGGAGCCTACCTCGATGCGATTTCGCGTCATTCTCTTCATTTCACGACGTTGCGCAGTCATTTCTCTCCATAAAGGTTTTTGCGGGGGAGCGATCATATCTTGAAGCAATAGGAGGCAGCGTGGAGAAACTCCAACTCCAATGTGCGTAACAACCCCTAAATCCATCTGCTATGTTCCCGACCACGAGTCTATCGGCGTTTGCTGCATTAACAATCGGTATTGCGGTAGCATCCACCGCTAGTGCCGCTAATGCTCCGAATCTCACTTTGCCTCCTGGTGCTGTGGTATGTCCTCTATCAAGATTGACAAGCTAGTGTTGATGAATTCAGTACGTTAACCCCCTTGATTACAACGTTGTGGGCGCGAACTATAGTCGATGGCGTACAAACAATTCCTTCGTCGGTTTCAATCCCACAAACTCGACCCCACCCTTTATTCAAGTTTTTGACCCCTCCTTCCTCAATATAACAGGGCAGAATGCAACAATTCGGCTTGTGGTGTCGAACCCTGGCTGGGCCTTTGCACATGAAGCACCCATCTACGATACAAACCTCAATGTTGTCTACTTTACCAGCAATCCCACAAGTTTTGGTGGCTGGAACAATAATACTGTCGTGTCCGTGTTGAACATGACAGAAGTCGACGCTGCCCTGGCTGCAACAGCTGGCGGAGTCAACGTACAAATCCAGACTGTGGGCAAGAACTGTGATATTTGCTGGGATGACACTACTTACAGTCATCTAGCTAAACCTTTCCAACACTATACAGGTTCCAAATGGAGGGACGGGCCCATACAAGGATAATCTCCTCTTTGTTACCTCGGGACGTGCCCTCTTACCTCCTTCGGTTGTACTCGTGAACCCAAGCCCACCATTCAATAGCACAGTCCTGCTGGACAACTTTTATGGCAGGCAATTCAACTCCTTGAACGATGTCAAGATATTGCCTGGAACCGATATCGTGTACTTCACTGACCCTTCGTTAGTTCTGTGTTCATCAGGTGATCACCGCTGACAAACTCTTGCAGGTACGGTTGGCTGGGTGGATTCCGTCCAGAACCGATGTTGCCTTCCCAGGTGTACCGCTTCGATCCATCGACTGGCCAAGTCCGAGTTGTCGCTGATCAATTCGTACATCCGAATGGTATCGCTTTTACCCCTGACGGTAAAACCGCGTTCGTGTGAGCAGGATGTCATCGATGTCCTACTATGCAGGCTTACGCACAGCACAATCCCTTAGGACCGACACCGGTCTGGTGAATGGGAAGTACGGAAACAATCAGACGTATCCTGCTACGATGTATGCTCATAGTCTCCCTCGTTCTTGATTACCCCTGACTCGCGCCGCTACAGTTATCAATATGACGTAGATCCAGCGACCCAATCATTCATAAATCGTCGTGTATTTGCATACAGTGATTCTGGGATCCCAGATGGCATCCAACTGGACACGAACGGGAACGTCTTTTCAGCTTGCGGAGACGGGACGCACGTCTGGAACTCTCAGGGCACGCTCATCGGAAAATTTTTCTTGAGCAACACGAGTTCTGAGATGATCTTTACAAATTCTGGGTTGCTTATTTTGAACGAGGAAAGGGTGTATCTGGCCAAAATCCAGGCGCAGGGTATCAACTTGACTGCAAACTAATATTACACGGCGCGCCTTCGGTGTACTACGCTGGACAGGTGTTTCGTCGATGCCTTTATTTCAGAAAGATTGATGTACATTACTTTCGTGGGATATTTTCTCCATCTGGGCCAATATCGATGTCCTATGAACTGGATATTCCTTCCTACCACACGCCCAAATTAGGGTTCCAGAAAACTTACAATTGACGGAAAATGTAAATGGTCTGTGTATTAGATTCTCCACACACATTGGTGTAACATGCCTGGAACCATTTTTACACTGCTCACAGTAGGTCGAGAAGTGAGCTGTCTGTGTGGTATATTGCCTTGCACGCTGGCCAGACACTTGCAAATGCTCCAGCAGACACGCTGCTAACAAATATGAGCAGTTCTCACAGTCCTGTTAGCATGTTTATGTAAGGAATGTATCCCAGGCTACCTTAAGTGAGGATTGCACTGAGACAGAATGCAACAATATATTGTGTGTGAGGAATACATGACAGACGCGATGGTCTTATATACCTAACTACATGTGTACTATGCATGGAGTCCGTGAGATCAATCGTGTGCTATCTACGTCATCATGGAATGTTCTAGTTCCTGACATTACTCCCTTTTCAACTCTAATGCTCCGGAATCAGAAGGTGGGATTTCAAACATTCCAGCGGGATACTTATTGTATTGTTTTCGGAATTTAAGGAATTCAGGGGTTGTGAATAGTGGGCTTGTAGGTGGAAGAGGTTGTTGTTGGCAGATGGGACAAGAACACTTTTCATGGTTTCGGATGGTTATGGCTAGTCGAGGAGCGGAGGGATTTTTGTGATGGAATTCTTTGATAGATTCGGACGTGTGTTTTAAATTCCTGGTGGGAATCCATTCATTTTCTTCGCGTGGGAATCCTTTCCAGGAGACGAGATATTCTATCCCATTTCTGGCTCTTTGACTGTCCAATATTTCCTCTACTTCGTGTTCTTCTTGTCCTTCTACCAAATCGGGAGGGAGAGCGATGGATGGTTGCTGTGAGTCATACTCTGCAGCATGATATGGATGCAGTAGACATTCATGGAAGACTGGATGTATTTTTTGCCAATTTTTATTTAACTTTAGGTGATATGATGTGAGTCCTTCTTTTTTAAGTATGGGAAACGGTCCGTATCTTTTGTCATCCAGCTTCTTTGATGGTCTTTCCGTGCAAATGTTGGTAGCTTCTACCAGCACGAGGTCTCCCAGTTTGTATTCGATCGGGGGTCTGACCTTTCAGTCATGAAACCTCTTCATGTTGTAAGCTGCCATTTTAAGCGCACTTTTGGCCATCTCTTGGATCGTCTGCATTTCCTCCACAAATCCTGCAGCTGAGGGATTCCTTATTTTCCTTCGTTGGTAGTATCCGGATCGGGGTTGTTGTCCATAGTTCAGCATGAAGGGTGAATACTTTGTTGCGCTCAAGGTTGACTGGTTGTGAGTGAATTCTGCTATGGGGAGCCAGTCAGCCCAGTCATTTTGTCTATGATTGATATATACCCTTAGGTATTGTTTGACCCATGCGTTGACTCGCTCTGTTTGTCCATCTGTCTTGGGATGATAGGCAGTGGAGGGGTTTCCTTCGATTTGCAGCAACTTGTACACTTCCTTCATGAAGCTCGATACGAATTGGGGACCCCGATCTGAGATCACCTTCTTTGGTACTCCATGTAATTTAAATATTTCGTCTCTAAATATTTTTGCTACGTATTGTGATGTAATGTCCATAGAAATAGGGAAAAGCCTAATCATTTTTGAAAATCTATCTACTATTACAAGTATTCCATTTTTTCCCTGGCTTTCCAGCAAGGGTCCTATGAGATCTAGCGAGATGACCTCCCATGGTGCTTCTGAGACTTCATTTGGGTGTAGCTCAGTTTTCTTTCCTGATCGATCTGGTTTTGTTCTCTGGCATTTGTCACATCCTTTGACGTATGCGTTGATGTCTTTCCTTAGACTTGGCCAGTAGAATTTGGTTTTGATGAGATCATGGGTTCTCCGAGTTCCTGGGTGTCTGGCTATGGGATGGTCATGGTTTTCTCGTAGTATTCTTTCTCTTAATTTTGGGTTGGCTGGGATGTATAGAAGCATCTTCCAGTATACCAACCCGTCTTTGATGTTCCAAGGAGAGTCTTCTTCTGACAATCCTATTTTGACTTTCTTTTCTACGAAGGGCATGGCTTTGTCTATGAGACTTTCTAGTTCGTTCCACATTCCCTCCATTGATCTGATTTGATTGGATATCCTGTCCGGATCTTTCCCGAGCACCTCTGTGAGGCGGGTACTAATCTCTGATCCATCCAATCTTCTATAGTCACTTTGTTTTGGAGTTGGACAATCGTCTTCCTCCAGATCTTCCCAGGATGACACAGGACCTTTAACCACATTTGTCATTTGGGGAACCTTGTTTTGTGGGATGACCACCTGTTGTTTATTGTCGTTTTCCACTCCCTTTTCAAAGTCTGACCTTCGCGAGAGGGGATCTGCTGGGTTTGTTTTTCTGGGCCGATGTTGGAACACGTAATTGTATTCCGATAGTGTTTGTTTCCATTGGGCCTGTCATTGGCTTAGATCCTGAGGCTTGGTGAAGTATTTGAGGTTTTTGTGGTCGGTGAGAATTGTGAAAGGGTGCTTGGCATCCAATAGGTAGTGTCTCCATTCTTTGAGTGCATATGTAACCGCCGCCATTTCTAGATCCGCTGCGTGATAGTTTCATTCTGCTTCACAGAGAGACCTCGATATGTACGCGATTGGATGCCACACTTTGCCTTGTTGTTGTGTTAGGACTGCGCCTATCCCTATTCCTGATCCATCTGTCTCGATTCGATAAGGTTTATTGTCGACGGGCATTTTTAGGACAGGGGCAGTCGTGATTTGTTGTTTGAGTTGGTTGAAGGCTTGTTGGCACGCTTCGCTCCATTCATAGTCTACTTTTTCAGAGGCGAGGGCGTTTAATGGTTTTGCTATCTTGGAGAAATCCTTGATAAAGCGATGATAGAAGTTGAGGAATCCTAGGAAACCTCGTAATTGTTTTCGACTGGTGGGGACTGGCCAGTCAGTCACACCTTTGACTTTGGCAGGATCCATGTGAATCTGCCCTTCTGAGACTATTAATCCCAGGTATTCTGTTTTGGTGACTTCGAAATCACACTTCATGGCCTTTAGGGATAGTTTGTGATCACGTAGTATTTGAAGAACTTCTTTTACTATTTTTTTATGTTCCTCTAACGTCTTCGTGTAGATCATGATATTGTCCATATACACTATGAGTTTCCCTCTATTTATTAGGTCACGGAATATGTGATTCATCATTGTCTGAAACGTTGCTGGCGAGTTTGTTAGACTGAAGAACATCACCAAGGGTTCAAATAATCCTCGGTTAGTTCGGAATGTGGCCTTCCATTCGTCTCCTTCTTTCATCCTTATGTTATTGTATCCCCATCTAATGTCCAACTTCGTGTAATATTTCGCCTCTTTGAGTTTGTCTATTAATTCAGCAATGAGAGGAAGTGGGTAATGATTTTTGATGGTGATATCGTTCAGTTTTCGGTAGTCCTGAACGGGTCGTAGTTTTCCGTCTTTCTTTTTGATGAAGAAGAACGCAGATGCGAAAGATGATTTGGAAGGGCGGATTCTTCCGGTCTTTAGGTTTTCTTCCAGGAACTCGTCAAGTTCTTTTTGTTTGACCGTTGTGAGGTTGTATGTTTTACAGTCGATTTTGTGGTTCCTGGGTGTTATTTTGATGGCGTGATCCCATGGACGTCGAGGGGGGAGTTCGTCGAATGTTTCTTTTTGGAAGACATCTTGATATTCGTGATATTCTGTAGGTACTATGTCTTCGAACGTTCTTTCTCTCTTCTGTTCCCTGCTAATTATAGCTAGTTCAGTAGCTAGGTTGTGTAGGTAGTCTTTGTCTATGGAGAACAATCTTTCGTTTTCATCGAACTCGTCGTCTTTGTCTTCGGTTGGGATCAGACCAGGTGTGTGGTCCTCGCATGTGAATTTGAGTGTTTGCTTTTGCCAGTCAATTTCTGGATTGTGTTTCTTTAACCAATCATAGCCCAGGAATATCTTATGTGTGCTTAATTTTGTTTGGGCCATGGCTATTTGTTCGACGTGGTCTTTGATGCTCATTTCGAACGTGGAGAATTCTTTTATTGCTCCGCCCTTGTTTATTGTTCTGTCTGCATTATATACATTTATTGGAACGGGTAACTTATGCGTTTTGAGTCCTTTAGATTTTGTGAACTTGGTGTCAATGGTGGTACCGGTGCAGCCCGAGTTGATTAGGGCCATTGTTTCTATCTTTTCGCCAGCTGTCATTGTTATTACCACTAGTATTTCAAACGCATTTTCGGATCTTTTTCTTTGCACGAATTGTGGTTTGTTTTGAAGTTCCCATAGGGTGAATTGTGCTTCGACGTAGTCGAGGTCTTTAATTTGGTTGACCAACCATGGGTTTACTTCTTTTACTCTTGATTCGTGTACAAAGGTGTGGAGATGTTTGATGGCTCTTCCGTCGTTGGTATTGTCGCAGATTTGCTTTATCCACTGACATGTCCATGGATCGACGGTATTGAGCCAATTTGTTCTTCCCACCGAGGATCCTTGCTCAGGTTCCTTTCCGTTCCCAATTCTGGTACTAGGGTTTTCCACCCATGCTACTCTCGGTGAGGTCTTGTCCTTGGATCGGGATTCTTGCCCTTGTTCCTTCCTTTTCGGGCCATTGGCCTTACTCAGGGTTTCCACTTGGGCTACTCCGATCCTTGGTTCCTTATTCTTCTTTTCAGGTTGCACATCCCATTCGTTTTTGGATCTTTTTATTATTATTTTTGGTGTGGGTTTTTTTTCTCCCTTGCTGGTTGATCCGAATCCTTTATCGCCTCTTTCTGTTTCATCTAGCGATTCTACTTCTTTTATTTCTGACTCATTTATTCGTTCAATGATCAGTTGTGCAATTCGATCTCCCATTTTTACTTCGTATTCTACTTCCGATTGGTTAACTAAGAGGACTTTTACTTCACCTCTGTAGTCCTGGTCAATCACGCCGGCTGCAACATCTATTCCATGTTTTGCCGCCAAGCTGCTTCTTGGGGCAATTCTTCGGTAACATCCTTCCGGGATTTTTACAGTGATTTGTGTACTTATTAGCGCTCTCTTTCTTGGCGCTATTTTTATTTGTTGCGCGCTGCTTATATCATAGCCGGCGCTTTCTTTTGTTCCTTTTATTAATGACCTTGCTTCTGGGCCCAGTTGTTTAAACTTAGGTTCGGGAACTTTGGTTTGATCAATAGCCAATACGTTATATTTGTTGTAGCTACTAATACATTTTTTCAGAGACTCAGTTGTTCCCTTTACTGATCTCCGTCGAGAAAATCCTTTTGAAGCTGCCTCATTTGCAGCAATTGTTGTTGTACGAGTTCTTTTAGCTACGTCACGCGGCCAGGGCTTGCCTCGATCGCATCCTCGACCGCTGTCGAGCTCTTTGTGTCGCTGCTCCAACATCCAGAAGGGTGAGTCCCGTCGTTGATACGCATGAAGCATACACTTATGCACCGGTTCACAGTCTTCACGCCCCGCCACCACCACCCCAAACCCAGTCCACGCCAGCCACTGACACCACTACGAGCGTCCTCGGACTCGTCCCACACCAACTCCGAGGGTTTCTCGCCCAATTCCGTACGCTCCTCATCACTGGGGCCGCGTACGACCGCTGTACGGGCTGCTCCGAGACTATCCTGCGTGCGTATGAAACGGATGGGTTCGCGATGCTCCTCCGGGCGTTCAACGAGACGGGCTATCTCGAGACGTTGACCGGGCTGGATCAATTATACGATGAGGGGGATAAGGCACTGGAGGACGTGGACTGGGAAGAGGGTGAGGAGTAATGCGATCCACGGTGTACGAGATGACCTCCAGTAACTCGTTTTCCACTTTTCACTTGAATCTATGGAATCAAATTACATTCTCCCAACAGAGAGGATTTTTGGGTCCTTGCAGTTACGAGCGGCAAGTCTAAGTCAGTGACTGGTCTGCAGTCCAAGCAATTCCACGCTATGACGGTTATCATTCTACCAACGCTATTTACCATTCGGTGGGTGACATTTATCAGACACCGATATTGCCCTGGACCTCTATTGCACTGTGTAACATGCATCGGAGACGATCCAAGTCCGATTTCTTCGTGGGCCACAACCTGTTCGTACTGTTGTTCTTCTCTTCATGATCATTGGCAAGTGAGTACAAGGGATACTGTGGCTCATTCAAACGTTCGGATTTGATCAGGCCACGACAGAACTCCATGCCATACTTGTTACACCCTACCAGGACTGTGGATAAGACAGATAAGGGACACGTTCGTACGACGGTGCCAGTGACCACGTCGCGCGTCGGCTTTTCATCATGATTCACTCCGGCACTTCACGTCGTGGATGGCGTGTGGGCTAAGCACGGGGCAGTAGAGGCTGCAAAATGCGCAAAACCACACGGACAACGAAGAAAATGATCGCTTTTCACAAAGAGTGACTGTACACTGACAAGATTTTTCTCGAAAATCCTATAAACGCTCGTCATCAGCTGGACCAAGTTGAAAGGAATGGTCCTATGTTTTCCGAGAGTTCGTTGTCTTCTCTCAGGGGCGCGGGGTCGCACACTTCTATGACAACAGATGGGCAACTTTATGTCAAGAACTGGTAAAATATCGACCTCAAGTCCATTTCATCTTCGAGGTCAAATCCAGCGTACGCACTTCAGCCATATCTCACCTAACAGGTATCACTCGTCTCGTCCTCCACGTTGATTCATTGTCTCGCTAAACTCCCTCCCCTACCTTCACATGCTGAGCTCTCGTACTCGGGTGTCGGAGGACCTCTGCTTTCCGTCACGGCAAGAATTACATGGGATTGCGCAGCATTGAATGTACAACTTCTGTGAAACAAGACACTAGCCGATACAAGATCCCAACCTACATACATTACACATCGTATGCCACCCGCGCACCCAACCAGGGGTACGGATAGTTATGTTGGTAAAAGTTCTTCACAGTGCGTCGTCCAGCGAGGCGCGGAATTGTAGCATACGACCCACCGAGAGCAACATGGTGCTTTTCGTCGAAAAAGTCAGTCGAGTAACCTGGGAAATGGGTGGTCGGGAACAACCCCTCATGGTTGGAAAACAAGGTTGACGTCCATTCCCAGACACCGCCATTGGTTCCTTTGCCGCCGTACACATCAAGGCCTGCTGTAGCGCTATTTTTTTGGTATTAATAAAATAATCGCGGAGTCGAGAAACCAACAATCACTTACGGGACTGGGTGCCAGTTCCTGAACCCCACATTTGCACCACCGGTATAACCGACGTCGTAAGTATCAAAGAAAAGCCGCAATTCGGGTTCAGTCGGCAAACGACCACCCTTGGATTTGGCGTAGGTGAGTAGACCGTCGTAAGATGTCAGAACCGGCCAATGCTTTGCAACGTCCATCGACACCGACCCATACATCGTGCGGACCTGCATTTCCCTTCAAATGAGTAACCTGTGGACTTGACGAAGAGAAAGGGAAAAAAGAACAGACCTTAATTTCTTCTTCGCTCAATTCCCAGCTAGGTGGAAAATTTACCTTGGATTCCCCACCCGCATTCCAGAAAGTGAGATACTCCGCGTTGGTGACCGGCCGCCATTCCATGCGTACCTGGCCCACTTCGACGAGTCTCTCTGGACTCTCGTTGTCCCACCCGAACTCGTGACCATCCACATCGTGGGTCACGTCGGGTTTGAAGTCATCCCCCTCGCGGTCGTCGTGCCCCATAATGATTGTGGCGGGGCCAAGCGTGACGGTCGGTGTGCTCGGGGCACAGACAGACACGTCCCACGAGGCCGCAAGCTCAGACCAGGGTGGTGGCGTAAAGCCAGGGGG
>JBBPPV010000097.1:0-12501 GCA_038092115.1 Leccinum brunneo-olivaceum
CTAAGCGTTATTATGGGGAGCTGGGCGACAACGATGACAGTCGCTGGTAGTGTCATTATGCGTGACCCGTACGTGTTTCCACGTCTTCGAATTTAGTCAGATGATCTGTCCCTCAACTGACGTGGCTGCTATATGGGGCCACAGACTGTTAACAATGCCACAGAAGGTAAAAGCGGCCAACCATGTGTGACAACATCACTAACGGCTCTTTGATTGGGGCAGGTGGTACAAATTCGCCTATGGGCCCAAGGACTTACTATCGGTGTCGTAATCACTGCTGCGGCACTGACGCATGCACAGCGCGCTCATGTGAAAGAGATGCGAAACGTGAGTGTACATGATTTGGTTCGTTCGTCACTTGATGGTCCTTGTTAGCATGCGAATCATTCCTGGCAGTATACGGTTCGTTGGTCAACCAATAGTCACTTATCATAGAGATATGAATATTCTTAGCTCGAGGACGAACGACTCGAAAAAAATCCGCAGAAGTGATGAAAAGTACACACGGCCGTTGAATTGTTATCATTCCAAATTGTTCCCTTTCATATGTATCCATACAGACACAGAATCCACGGTTGGTTCGGACACATCTGTCGGAGTCGTTTCCTTCGGATACTGTACGGTTGGCAAGTTTCAGGATACTGTGTCTTCTCACAGATCTGGAATTACATACCACATTTTGAATCCCGCCGGGTATCGTGCTAAATTTAAGAAAAAAAATTTATATCTAGCATAGTGAGGAACACAGGTGCTGATGCGGCTAAAATATGGAAAGGGCGATGCTCCGTCAATGCCGGTAGCAAGATAGTGACGTCCACCTCATGCATAGAAGCGCCAAGCAAAGTAAACACCAAGCAAAGTGAGAGGAACGAAGTACATCAAGCTTAAAAAGTGTCAGTGGAATGGATACGAAAACAAGGAACGACAGCTCACTTTGAACCCTTTTCGACAGCGCTGTGGACAGCAGGGTTCGACGAGGGTTTCTTCGACTTGGATGGGACCTAAGAGCATCGTGGAATTGAGCTTGAAACATGGGTTACGGTAATATTCTGCACTTGCCTCGCCTTGTTCCAACTCACCTACCAAGAGGTCAGGGAGAAGACTACGGGCTTCGTCAGAGTGACCGACATCCTCGAAAGCCTCCGTGGCATCTTTTCCTGAAATGAGTGTATATAGGGATGCATGTGATCAATAAAGCAGGAATGCGCACCACCTTCGCTGATGATTACCTCGTCACCGCCAGGATGCTACCCATCGGTCTGGTGAGTTCCGGGACCATGTATCATCGATACAAAAAGATACCTCATCGATGAACTTTGTTACATTATACACTATTTTAATGGACGGTCAAGTCCCGGTGACGATGAGAGGACACATATACACACCCTTGTCATGGATAGCGACCCAGAGATTTTGCTTGGTGTTATTTGCTTGGAGTTCAGAGTATGAGACAACCTTGGACATGTCTTTGACGGTGTGCAGAGGTGGTGGCAAATGTGGAAGGCGGACAAGAAGATGGGAATGCGAACTCTCTGGCAGGTTATGATATAAAAAACTGACAACAATTCCCACGCAAAATCGGATACCTATCACTACATACATTTGTCTGCTTGGTTTAGTACTCGAAGGCCCACCAGATGAACATTCGAGCGTGGACCATACAATGTTGATCTGCCACTTCAACCAGTAAGAAACGAAAGCCATCTGAGCCGTGTCCCTAGGCAGAGGCGAGTGGAGGTTTTGAGCAACACTCGCAAAACCACTGAGTCAATACTTTGAGGTAGCTCCGATTTAATATTTTAATTCCCGCAGCGGGCCGTGCCGACATGGCCTACCATAAACAGAAGTTCCTCTTGACCACATCCCCCACCACCGACGATGGCTTTTCGCGACGAACAGGCAGACATCCTTGGCGGACCCATCTTACAGAGACCAGAGTCTGGCTTATTCTCCAGGTATCCCTTCGTTCTCAAGTCAGTTGCTGTCCTCGGTTTTGGTCTGTTCGTACTATGGATCGTGTGTTCGCGGGGTCTCGAACACCTCAAAAAACATCGCGAGTTGAGGTATAGAAAGTATGTCCTTCTCCCCGATACATTTATATCTCCTCGACCTGTCTTCCAGAGCGATGCGTCGAAAGCACGGAATCCCAGACTCGGACTGTCGTCCCTTCGCTGTAGCTTATGCCGCAGCTAAGCGTGCACACCTCGAACGTGAGGCCCAAGACCGCAAGAAGACCACCAATCGTGTCTCGGTCCATAATTTGCCGGCTGTTGATCAGCGAACCGATCCACAGAAAGACGCGCGTGGCCTGAGGAGACGGGTACCCGAAACCAGTGAGTCAATCAAGACATCTTAGGATAAACGTGGTTTCATCTCATTCTTTCATTATGGATCCTCACGTGGTGTGCTTGCACTGTATGTAGCTGTACAACTTCATGATTATCAACTCATCGGAAAACACGTTCCATACGACACCAAGCACCCAGACGGTCATTCTCTCGATTTCGTCGGTCGCTACAATCCCAATTCGCGTCGTCCAGTGACCGTTCCGGAACGATTGCCTGTCGATGGTCCTTCCCCCGTCTGTCGCATGAGTAGAAAGGACCTCATTATCGTTAACAACGGAGAGTCAAGAAAGCGCTCATTCGAGGACGAGAGTGACGTCGAACATGAGACCATTAAAAAGTCTCGCATAGATGACAGCGAACTTATAGAGGGAGACGAACAAGCAGACTGGTTCGCCCAATACGCCGACCCACAGCCCCGAAAAGCATCCAAGGTATCCCTCTGCCGGCCACACACAAATAATTACGTATCTATGGACGCTCAGAAGATGTCCGAACGTGTTAGTGACTTTCGTGACCAAGACCACCGGCACGCTGATGAAGAAATGGAAGGGGTTGATGGAGATGAAGTGGCAGAACTCAAGGCTGTGGTTCGTGGCAAGAAACGTGATCGGGCGGAGGCAGGGTCAACTTTTGAAGGCGATGATGATGATGACATCCGAAATGGAAGGATATCACATCATCGTAAGCGTCGGACCATCTCACAGCGGGGGGTGGAAGTGTCTGCACGTGGCCAGAAACGTGACCGCGAGGCTGAATCGCCTGAGAGCGAAGGAGAGGGAGGTGAATCCGAGACTTCTCCAAGAGGTTCCCAGCGCAGTTCCAAAAAGAAAAGGGGCAAGAAGTCACCGTCAGACGAAGTCAGTGAGATATCGGTGGAGGATGCTCGTGTATCCAAGGACCCCCTCTGCAGTGGTCCCAGGGTTGACGATGAATGGGAAACCGATGGTGTTCAGTACAAGGTGGGCGACAAGGGCGAGCGGCTGCGCCTCACTTTGGTAAAGAAGGCAAGGAATAAGTACCATATGGTACGTTTTCCTAGATCGACTCTTACAATGCCTTATACACCCGCGATTTAGCCTCAGGACTCTCAACACCCAGATCGATCAGCTGCGCTGGAAATCTACGTGGAGACATGGATGACCGATGAACAATACAAACAAGCAGAAGGGAGACAGGAACTGGCTTGGCAAGAAGCACCAGTGGAGTCGAGTGGGTCGAAGACTCCCAATGTCCTCGATTCTTCTACAAAGAACGGTAAAAATCTCTTGTGGGATTCGGTCAAAGGCAACCCTACTCGTCGTCCTTTCCGTCAATTCATGCCTGCTACCGGCACGACTCGCATTAACCCTTTCGAACACTGGCAATTGCAGCCTGCCCTTGGCCGTCGTGTGGCTTCGTCCAGTACCATTGTGTCTCCCATGCTCCCAGGCGTTGCTGATAGTCCGACGCGTCCCGGTTTGCGTGGATTCTCAAAATGGGAGAAGCAGGATCGAGAGGCAGAGGCATTGGCTAGAATACGGGCAAAGATTGAAGAGCACAAGAAGTCTCAGGTGCATTCTCAAAATTCAACCGAAATACCACCGAGCGCAAGCGCCCCTGAACTCGGAACTAAGCCATTGTCTGTTCCTACAATTACACTCACGCCCGCGCCCGTTGTAGCTGCAGAAGGGAATTCGAACAATGGCATTCCGCAAATCAAACCAAGTACATCGACTTCCTTCTCTCCCAGCGCCAGCGCCAGCGATTCCATCAAGAGTACTCCTGTAGCTACCTCTATGCCGGCTGCCGCACCATCGACTGTCTTTCTTGGTTCTCTGACTGCCCCTACTATGACACCTTCTACAGTCTCTCTTTCACCATTTTCATTTACAAAGACACCACACTTGCCGTTACCCACCTCCACGACTAGTTCGTCATCGGTGATGCCGGGGAAAGGGACCGGTATAGGCGTCCCCTCCCTATCTACCCTTTCACCTTCTACGCTGGGCACAGCGCCCCGATCTCTACATCCCTCGACGGAAAGTGCCACTAAACTAGTTGCATCCCCTTTTGCAAAGCAAGACGTTGCTTTCTCTTCCCCTGCTGTTGTTGCCCCCCCTACAACCAAGTCTCCAGCTTCGAATCTCGGTACAGCCTCGAATTATTCACCCGTGAACTTTGGTTCCTCCCCTGGGGCTGCCCCCGTATCAACATCCGTCGCCGCACCCGAAAGCTCGAAGCCAACCGTCCCTATCTTTTCCTTTCCTGGTGCATCCTCGTCCACCTCTACGTTCCAAATACCATCCGCACTGTCGGCACCCAAGTTTTCATTCGGACAACCGTCTACGACATCGACTTTCATTCCTGGTTCCAATCTAGTGTCAGAAGCCCCACCTCAGCCTAAACTGACATTCAAGTTTGGTCAGACACCTCCACTTTCGACGGATGGTGACTCCGCGTCAAAGGTTGCAACTGCAGACGAATGGAAGAAGTCGTCTGTCCCGGTGTCGGCCTCTGGTTCCGCAACTGGTTCGAATGAATCTGTCAAGCCTTCGCCCTTCGTAACAACATCTACCTTTGGAAACACTGCACCGAGTCCTCCCTCGGCTTTAGCGGCGAACCCTTTTGGAAAAGCGGTCACCGTAGATGGTACCTCGATGCTTATCTCGCCTAAACCTGCGTTGCCATCAACGAATAACGCGGTATCTAACAACACATTTTCCTCCGCGCCTGCTGGGACCACTACCCCTGGTAACCCACCTGTGTTCTCGTTTGGTGGAACCAACACTGGTTCCAAGCCTTCTGAGGAAACTAAGACTGGCTCCTTGTTTGCGGGTGCCACAGGGAATTCCAATACTATGCCTTTCTTTGGTGGAAACTCTACAGAAAAGAAAACATTTACGTTCAGTCCTGAAGGCACTAATGGCGGCGCAGTAGGCTTGAAGCCTCCTGTCTTCCGCAGCTCGGCTGAAGGGCCGAAACCGCTTTTTACGTTTGGTGGCCTCGCAGAAACGTCCAAGCCTCCATCGGTGCCTAGTAACACTGTAGAAGGGTCAAAGTCGGCGTTTGTGTTCAGTGGTGGTGCAGAGAACAAACCTACGTCTGGCCTTGCCACAGATGTTTTCAGACCTCCCTCTGCCCCCGGAACCATTCCACCCAATCCTTCTGCAGCGTCAACATTCATGTTTGGAAAGAAGGAGGATGCGACCATCAATGTGTCCACCTCTGTAGGCACACAATCAAAGCCCTCAGGTTCTTTCGGCTTCGGAGCTTCATCAGGTGAAATTGGACTCATATTTGGGCAAGCCTCCACTTCCGTGACAAGTGCTAATTCGACTCCATCGACTTTCGGGAAGCCCATGAATACTACACCTGGTACCTTTGGGTCAGGGGGTTCGAGTGCATCAAGTGCATTCACATTTGGCAAACCACCAGCTCAGAGCCAGAAGCAGGAGCAATGAAGAGGCGAGGAAAGTTGATGTTAACCCGCTGGGATATACATGACGTTTTTGGAGTTCTGAATCCTCCGCAATGTGAGAAAATGACCAAACGATGTACACTACACATGCTCTTTAACTTGCGATTACTTTTTTGAATTTCATTCCTTGCTCGGATGAGGCTGAGCACCGTTTGCAAACAAAGTTAGATATCCTAACTGACTGAGGCCGGCTAGCTCAGTTGGTTAGAGCGTCGTGCTAATACATTAGTCTTATAAACGCGAAGGTCCTGGGTTCGACCCCCATGCTGGCCAAGTCTTTTTCCCTCTCTATTATTTTTCCAAGAGAAAGGGAGAGAAACCTGAGTAATCAACGAAGGTGTGAGCGGGCGAAAGCTGTTTCTCGGACAACACCATGAGTTTCCTTGAAAACAACTTGAAGCCAGCCGTGGATTCTGAGGGAGGAGAGGTAACCCATCCTAGCGTGCAGCATAAGAATTGTCACCATGTCATCCATCACTATCGATTCCGCCTAAGAGCTTCCTCCTATCATAGTAAGAGCCCCTGTTAGATCGAAATTGAATACTGCAGCGCGAGGAACGAGTCGTGATTACCAAGAGCCTAGAAATCATTGACGCCGTTTGAGCAGAGTTGTATGTGCCTTGTGTGGCTGTACTACCACTTTGAGTACGTCAACACCATGTCTGTTTTGTTCGAGACATCCCTTGGAGACATTGTCATTGACCTAGAGGTTGAATTATGCCCCAAGAGTTCAGAAAACTTCCTCAAACTCTGCAAAATATATTATTACAACCTGAATGCATTTTTCAATGGTGAGTCCCTTCAAAAGATGAATTCACAACTACTTCACACGTATAATGCTAGTGTCGAAAGACTTTCTTGCTCAAGCTGGAGATCCGACTGCCGCTGGCACGGGTGGCGAGTCGGTCTGGTCATATGTAGCTTCACAAGGAGGAGACAACTCTATTCTGCGGTATTTCGTGCCAGAATTCGTTCCAAAACTCAAACATACACATAAAGGGACTGTCTCAATGGCCGTGGCCCCTTCCGTTGACGGAGACAGAGGCGGTTGTGGCAGTCAATTCTTTATTACCCTTGCTGATAATATCGACTATCTCGACGGCAAGCACGCCGTTTTCGGTCACGTGGTCGAAGGCTTGGACACCCTGGATAAGATCAACGATGTCTTTACTGACCAAGAGGGGCGTCCTTTCAAGGATGTTCGAATTCGTCATGTTGTTATCCTTGGTATGGGGTTAGAGGGCATCGTGATCGTCTACTAATACCTGGATCCGTAGATGACCCATTCCCGGACCCGCCAGGTCTTGTGAAGCCACCATCTTCGCCTACTCGACCTCCGGATAGCTCTACAAGGATTGTAGAGGATGAAGATGCTCTTGCCACTTTGCCCGAGGAAGAGGAGGAGCGCGAGCGCCGGAAAAAAGCAGCGGCAGCGTCTGCGCTGACACTCGAAATGGTTGGCGATTTGCCTTTTGCGAACGTCCGCCCTCCAGAAAACGTCCTCTTTGTATGCAAACTGAATCCAGTCACACGAGACCAGGACTTGGAGCTCATCTTCTCTCGATTTGGGACTATTATGAGTTGTCAAGTAATTCGCGACAAGAGGACGGGAGATTCGTTACAATATGCATTCATAGAGTTCGACAGACGAGAAGACGCTGAACAGGTGTGTATGGAAATTATATCCCCAGGTATTTTGGAATGCTTACTCCATTTCAGGCATATTTTAAAATGCAAAATGTCTTGGTAGATGATCGTCGCATATGGGTTGACTTGTAAGCATGCTTAGTGCATCGGCTACTTTACTTGTCTAATTGTGTCTTGCTCAGCTCACAATCCGTGGCCCGGCTCAACACTTCGTGGTCCAACGACCCCAAATTAGGACCACGCCGAAAAGAAAGGGGTGGCTTCGCAGGTCGTAATGATTTAGAGGAGACTCGAAGATATCGAGACAGCCCGAGAGAAGATGGACGCGGTGACTACGGGATGGTGTTTGAAGTTCCAGCTGTTGGATCATCACACCACCGCAAGCGAGACCGCAGCAAGCATCGGGACCGATCCACAGAACGCCGACGACGCTCCCGCTCCCGGTCTCCGGTTCCACGTCAACGTCGACATAGCAGGGATCGGCGACCATAACTGACACAACAGTACGAGTTTGTTCATGTGCTTACGTGTGTTTTGTGAGACAATGCTACGCCGTCTTAGAATTCGGACCACTACAGGCAAAGGTTTCCAAGTATGTAAGTTTCAAGTCGTCTTCCGCGCCTTTTCCAAGCATTTCCATATCAGCTGCCACGTTGCGCTGCTCGCCTGACTCGTGTGGAACCTATAAAGCCACTGTTCAGCACAGCGACTACGCCAAGCTTTTACGCCTTGAACACTCCACTATCCCTCAACCATGACGGTCTTTGATCGCGACTCGCACGCGGAGGACGCGGACGTGTTTCTCGAGTCTGCAGATGGCGTCAAGTTTTGTGTACATCGATGCATCCTGGCTACTGCCTCTCCTTTCTTCGAACATATGTTTGCTCTTCCTCAACCCCCTCCGGACAGCAAAGAACATCGTCCTGTGATTCCTGTGTCGGAGCATAGTACTACTATCAGTGCTTTGCTCCAGTTCATCTACCCGGAGCCAGATCCTGTCATCACGTCGTTGGACGAGCTTGTCGCTTTGCTTTCCACATCTGTCAAGTACGACTTCTTGGGTCCTACCGCTGCCCTTCGCAAAGAACTCCTGTCGCCCCGCTTCCTCGGTGAAAGCCCCACTCGTGTGTATGCCATCGCTAGTCGGTTCGATTTCGAGTACGAAGCACAAATTGCTTCCCGGCATACGCTCTCCTGCAACATCCTTGATTGTCCTCTTTCTGATGATCTCAAATACATCTCCGCACATGCTTATCATCGACTTCTGGTGCTGCATAGGACGCGTGCGGAGGCTGCACGAGCGTTGCTGAAGATACCGCAGGATGTCAAGTGCATACAGTGCTCTGGCCCATATTACGGTGCTTTCGTCCCGCCAAAGTGGTGGAAGGAGTTTGAGAGGTTGGCGGGGGAGGAACTCTCTACGAGGCCAACGACCGATGTCATCTTCAGTATACCATTCCTAGCACGGGTCGCGCAGGAGTCGGGCTGTATTCGTTGCGCTGGGAGTATTCTTGACGCACACACGTTCTTTGCGGGTCTGAAGACACAGATCGACGACCTCCCTTCTACGATATGAATCACTAGCATTATATACTTGTGCATTATAGTTAGCTTTATAGACAAATTAAATAATTATTCCCTTATCTTTCAAGAGATCACCACGACCATGACCACACCACAGCTTGCCCGGTTCAAAGTGCCACTTGTCGACAATGAGCCAATGGTAGGCAACTGAGCGTCAGTCTGACTTGTTCGTCGGTGACTTAGGAGTGACGACAGAGGGCTTATGCCGTGGGCTCGCAAGAGCGAACAGGTCTTGAGGTAACCTTGAAACAGATGGAACAGGAACTACCTTTCGAAGTGCCCTGCATCGTAAACGGAAAGGAGGTCCTGCACAAGCACCGGATGATAACCTTGTGCTGAATGCAATTCAGATCAAAACTGGAAGACTGGCGAAGCAAGTCATACCTTCAGATCATTCCAGGCACCTATGCACCTACCACGAGGCGGATGCAGCCACTGTCGCGAGCGCAATAGATGGTGCCCTCGCCGCAAAAGCAGAATGGGAAGCCTTACCGTGGAATGATAGGGCCGCCATCTTCCTCCGCGCTGCAGAGCTCGTCAGTGGAAAGTATCGCTACAAGCTCATGGTAGCCACTATGCTCGGTCAAGGTAAGAATGCCTGGCAAGCCGAGATTGACGCTGCAGCCGAGGTGCGTGGTCGTTGTTGTTTCAACTATTTGGCTCTAATCTTGTACGATAGCTATCTGATTTCTTCCGTTTTGGTGTGAAGTACGTGGAAGAACTTTACAGTCAACAACCACCCAAAAATGCACAAGGATCTTGGAAGTCAGTTGGTTTACTATGTGTTGATAAGATCTCCTCTGATCCGCTCCTAGCCGTGTTGAATATCGAGCTCTTGAAGGTTTCGTACTAGCTGTTTCTCCATTCAACTTTACAGCCATCGGCGGAAATCTTCCCGGAGGTATGTCTTATCCAAACCCTTACTAATCTTGATTTGAGCTTGGTTTTCCCCTAGCACCCGCGTTGGTCGGGAACGTTGTGGTCTGGAAACCTTCTCCTGCGGCCACTTACTCCAATTACCTTATTTACCAAATTCTTGCCGAAGCCGGTGTTCCTCCTGGTGTCATCCAATTCGTGCCTGGGCCACCGCCCGAAGTTGTCTCGCATGCCATCGGACACCGTAGTTTTGCAGCATTGCACTTCACTGGAAGTACCTTTGTGTTCAAAAAGTTATGGAAGGACATCGCCGCGAATCTGGATAATTACAAAAGTTACCCCAGGATTGTTGGGGAGACTGGTGGAAAGAACTTTCACATTATTCACCAATCTGCCGAGATCCGGAATGCCGTGTTCCAGAGTATCAGGGCAGGGTTTGAATACCAAGGTGAAATATCAGTTCAGTTCGCCGGATTCCATACTAAAAAGCTTGGTTGGATTTCAGGACAGAAGTGCTCCGCGCTTTCCAGGTTGTATGTTTCGTCTTCGGTCTGGAACTGTGGATTCAAAGATCAGTTCCTGAGTGAAATCGGGAAGATCACGGTCGGAGCTGTGCAAGACTTTGCACACTTCATGGGTCCTGTCATGTAACGTTTCGTTTCGGTCACATGTGGTTTGGCATTTATGACTCGTTTCAGCGGTCGCTCCGCTTATGACAGGGTCTTAAGCTATATTGAAAAGGCAAAGGCTATTGGTGGTGAAATTCTTGTAGGAGGTGGGGGTAAGTTGGTACATCGTATTGTGGAGGCTCAGAATTTATTTGTTACTGCAAGGGGACGATTCCAAGGGTTTCTTCATTCAACCGACTGTCATCTTGACAAAGGACCCGCAGTCGGTAACTATGACTGAGGAAATCTTTGGTCCGGTAGTCACGGTAAGTATTTGACTTGAACTTTGTAGAAACCGCTGGGAGCATATCGTCATACAGGTCTACGTCTACGACGATGGGGACTTTGAGAAGATGCTGGAGTTTATTGACAATACGTCTGCGTATGCGCTGACTGGTGCTATGTAAGTCGACCATGAAGAATCTGAGTGTCAGGTGTTCAGTTTGCTTTTAGCTTCGCCAGTGATCGCAAGGCGCTGCTCACTGCCACGAACAAGTTGCGGAATGCAGCTGGTAACGTGTACTACAATGAAAAATGCACAGGTGCTGTTGTTGGACAGCAACCATTCGGCGGTGCGCGTGCAAGCGGGACGAACGATAAAGCTGGGAGCATTAGTATCTTCTACCGGTTTGTGTCAGCCAGGAGCATCAAGGAGAACTTTATGGGCTTGGAGGATTTCAGGTACCCGTCTAATTTTATTTGAGGGTTGAGCATCGAATGTAGGATATGGCTAGTTGGAGTTTGCGAGCAATCGGATTGTCATTGGATGCATTCCGTCCATCTCAACCCGTCATCGTCCTTGGACCCGAGTGGAAGACTTGCTGCGGATGCTGCCCGAGAAGAAGCTAGAGAAAGCAGTCCAGGCAGAACGAATAAAGTGACACAAGTGGAGAGTCAGCACCAGAACTGGACAGGTGAAGAATCGGTGCAGGATGCGGTCTTGTGGATGCAAACTGCAGACGAAACGTTGAGCCCCGCGAGTTCGGTCGTGGCAGCCCACAGCAAGAAGTCGTCGTAGACGTGCCGTTGCTTCCAGGCAATGACCACAACGTTCCAAGTACCTGCGTCGATAAAATTGGGCAATCTGAGAGCTCTTCGTATATTTAACAAACAGAAAGCACTTGGAGACCAGAGGGGAGGCGGGAAGGCGCGGTGGTTGTTCGGCAAGGCGGAGTGTTTTATTGGGTGCCTCGTGCCATCCAGGGAATATAAAAACCGGTTGTGTTTGCTTCCCTTTTTTTTTTCCCTTCATCTTTTTATTCTCCAATGGCTACCTACGAAGAGTTTAGAATCCCCAGCGAAATTACCGTTCGTGCCCGTCATTTTTTTTTTTTACCCTGCTCAACTTACACCTCATTCTAATAGCCCGGTGACATCGTCGCCATCAACCACGACCGCTATGGTCGCAAGGAAGGTCTCGTCGTTGGTTCCTTCACCGACGGTCTTGTATGTTTCGCCCTTGTCCTCCCTACAACTCGAAAAACTCAACAATGACACAGGGTCGTCAAATCCTTGAAGTCCAACTCGAAGCAAACGAAATTTACCAGGCATGGTAACTCGACCTCCGTGCTGTCCATTCGCTCGTTCTGAACACGATATAGGTACCCTACCGTCACCCGTGTGAGACGCACAGTGTCCTATTCCAGACCCGTCCCTGCCTTCAAGCAGCGCACTGTAGAGCGTCGCATCTACTGGTAATGATTCCCTTGCCGCGAATCAGACTATCGAGTGCTTTGTATTATTATGTATTCGTTGCCCTCTGCACCTCCGTCATGTTTTCACTCGTCGGCTTGTTCACTGCGTGGACCGCTGCAAGGCTCTTTTTCTTGTCTGGATGGTTAGAAATGTGTTGATAGTAAAAGGTAGTTGGTTTTGAATGCAACCCATCTTTTTTTTTTTTTTATATCTTGCGTCGGTCATG
>JBBPPV010000098.1:0-12485 GCA_038092115.1 Leccinum brunneo-olivaceum
TCACTGAGCAAGCGGATGGCATGATGTCCAGTCTGGAGAAGGCCGTGAATCGATGCCAGGTGCGTCGACAAATGTATCTTATCTCTGGCGGGTACCCTCATTCTCGCCAGGATTTCATATGGCAAGTACACAAGAGAAATGATAGCAACACATCCCGGGTGTCATTTGCCAGTTCTGTTCGCTCGGATAAATCTCCACCAAGCCTGGATGTATTCAACAATCTCATTGGGTCCTTCCAGGCTAAGAAGGCGTAAGTCAACCTACCGCCTTCATTCGTGAAATTAACCATTGTCTCAGACACTACGTCCCTGCCACCACCAAGGTCTTGGCAATCATGGATAATGGTGTAAAGAACCGAGTCACCAAGAACGGCGAGGCGTTACGGCGGCATGCAGAGGCTGCGAAGCGGTGGCGCGTTCTTCAAGAACGGATAGAACGCACCGAGAAGGAAATGGGCAGAGTACGCGAGATACTGGCTCGTGCGGATCAAGCACTGAGCGAGACTGGCTCTTCCAAATCGGGCCACACTACCAACAACTTCCTCGCGACCCCTCCAAGCACAGGTAGGAAAAGCAATACATCGACTCGCGCGAGCACGTTATCAAGGTCTATGTCGCCTCTGAGAAAACTTGCTAAAAGGTTTGTTGGAAGCGTAAGATCACCTGTCACGCCCTCTGCCCTATTACAAGTGTCGAGAAAGCCTTCCACGACGCCTTCCTCAGAGCCGACCAAGACAGTTCGAAAACAACGCTCTTCGCTTTTTGTCAATGGTGGTCGAGAAACACCAGCAAGGGAGAAGGGACACAAACACACCCAGAGTTTGACACCCACATCCTCCCCTTCGTCAAAGCAAATACCAGAGTTGAACAATGTCTCAATCAAGACCAAGATCACCAAGCAGCCTTGGAATTCATCGACAAGGGTAGATGATGAAGGTATCGTGACTATCAAACCCACCACTCCGAAACGGCCAACTGCGAAAACAGTTCTTAGCCCAGAGCATGCGCCACTGGTTCCATTTACCCCTCAACGTAGTGTATCTCGAAGTTCTTATGCGTCTTCAAGACCATGGTCGCCTGTTACTTCGTCCATTTCCACCGCCCCTTCATCGAATCCGTCAATTCCCCCACTTCCATCACTCACGCCTGGTACAAGACCACCTTCACGTGCACAAACGCCAAGTCTAGGCACATCGCCTCGTCCAAGACCTCGAACCCCGAGTGGGATCCCTGGTCCCGCGCTGCATTGGCGTTCTATATCTGCAAAGCAACCTGGAGATGACAACAGTGACGATGCCGAATTTACGACGCTCATGCAACGCGCGTTTTCTCCAGCTCTTACTCATTCTGCCTCTTCGCCTGGTACTTCCACCCGCGATCGCACGCCGAGTAGTGTTCGTATGCCTCCCCCACGACCTCCGAGTCGATCCATGATACCCCTTCCTAGTGTGCACGTGTCTTCTGAGTCGAGACCCTCTTCCACGATGTCGTTCTACCGACCTGAAAGTCCACTTACGGAGATTGGAAAAGGGTCGGCATTCAGAGCACAGACCCCTGAGGCGATGCTCAAAGCACGGGCGCAATTGGTCCCGGTATATACCGGAACTGGTGTTCGCCCTACAGCCCGACCTTCCATTGCGGGAGTCAAGGCACCGCCTTCGAGTTACCGAGACGCGTCGACGACACGCACGCCATCGAGGGCTGTATCGCGCGCCGGTGCATATACCCCATCCCTCGACGCACATGCGAGTGTCTATGTCCCAGGGAATCCCAAGGATCCGCTCGACGCAGAGTTTGCGGCTATTGTGAATGCGATTCCTCATGGACTGCTGATCGAACGTGTCGATCCACCGCTCAAGACGATCCCAAAGGAAGGCGAAGAGATCAGAGCGTCATACGCCTTTTCTAGTTCGCTCTCGAGAAAGGTCGTCACGTGTCGGTTAACGACCTTGACCAGATCAGGACGTGCAGGCGGAGAAAGCACGATGACCAAGAAAGTCATGTGTCGTGTTGGAGGAGGTAAGTCGTGTTTCGTACCCGTCTGAGTCGAGGTTGATAAGATGTGAACTAGGCTGGCAAGATCTCCAGTTTTACATGTTGAACCGTCAAGCGGGCATGTAACCTCTGCGCAATCCGCTCCCCGAGAACAACCCACTGCTAGCCGCTTTCATATCTCCATTGTGCGTTCCGTACAGACAATTCCTTGCACGAAATAGATTGCACCCAAACGTCAATGATACCATCACCATTGTATCACGCCTCCATGCACGTCTCTCTCGATCCTTTAGCACCACCATTTTTTTTTTCACGTAAGAAGCCGTATGTTTTTTTTTGAGCTTCTCTCCCGTACCATAGCCCATCACATACTCTACTACGCTTCTACTTTATCGCAGTATCATGAGCTTTCTCTTTGACTATATAGCATGGTGGGTTCTGATCGGTTTACCGTATGTCGTGTCAGTCGTCGCTTGTTGTTTTGTGTCGCGCTAGCTATGGAAATTTACTTTTGCACGCATGCTCCCTGACCGTTCACTCGCAAGGACCTTGGGCTGATCTCGTCCAGGAAATTTGAAAGACTAACCAATCAGGATTGAACACATTCGAATGACAAGTACACGGATGAAACAGCATGATGCAGATGAGATGACACGTCTAACTCGATGGCATCTTTAGACAAGATGTTTTCAGGCCGTCTCCGCCCCACAGTGCAACCTTGATAAGAAGCTCCCGTTTCTTGTCAATCGCGGCAGTTGAACGAAGTTCGTACAAGGTGGCTACAATCCCGCCGTCATGTTGTGAGCAAGGAAAAAAAAAAAAAAAAAAGAAAAAGCCAGTGTATGAAACAGCAACGTACACAAATTGAACAGGAACGGTTCGGCAATGACAACGGCAGAAGGCGACGTTTTCAATGCTGCTTCGAGAAGATCGATGCCCTGTTCCGAATCGTTCTATCATCATGGCACCGCTTCCGATGGGTCGTCGTATATACTTGCCTCTTTAATTCGTCCCTGACACAACAACGTGACAGCGAAGTTGTTGATCGCCTTGATCGTATGATGTATGTATGAGGGGGGAGATATAGTTCAGCACCAACCCGTTCATATAACAACCACATCGTGAAAATGGCTTACCGTGAGATTCCCTGGTTGTTTCGCGACAAAATCTCCGAGTGTTTCTTCGGCTTGCGTCCACTCACCCGACGCAGCAGCCAGCAAGGCGGTGTTCATGATGATCATCTCGGTAGAGTTGGCACTGCTCTTTCCGGCAGAAGCGGCGATGGCAAAGTGTTTTTCTGCCTTTTGCACGTTTCCGGAGAGGAGGTAGACACGTGCGAGTGCTGAATGGAGTTCTGGAGAAGGGGTCGGCAGAAACGTCGGTGCAAGCCGGTGAGTGCACAACGGAGTGAGCAAGTTTATCGCCGCTTGGTAGTCCTAAGGTCACGATGCGCTGGTGCGAAAATAAAGAGACAAGATGTGATACTCACGTTCATCTCGATCATCTGGCCTGCGAGAATTAGACAGACTCTCGCAATGCGTTCGAGCCACATGGAGAGATTGGCTTGAGCTGTGCCGAGGATGTCATCTTCCTCGTCTCTGTCTTCGTTCGCTACACCTTCCTCTCGAGGCTTGCTAGGTTTCCCGAGTTTCCTCTGCTGCATAACAACACGACTCTCCTCCCTCGCCCTCTCCTTGCACTGCGCCAAAATCCGACTTAGCGCATCGACATACCCCAACGGATCCCCAGACCAATAATGCACGCGCGCACGAAACACTGTCAACTCGAACAGATCCAAGAGCTCGTTGGTAGTAGTATGTTGCAGTGTCGTTGATAGAGTGGATCCACCGGCATGCGTAGGGGGAAGCATGGACGGCTTTTTGGAGGGCGTGCCAGGGAGTTGGGCTAGTCCACTTAGGCCAGATGGGGAGAGAGACAAAGATGCCAGTGGGGCAGGGGAAGAAGGCCGTTGTATGGATGAGGCCAAGGTGCCTGAACCCGGGAATGAACCAGGTGCAGAGGTAGGGTGAACGGCATTGAGGACAGCGAACAAGTTGGTGCATTCCGCAGAGGCCTGGTTCGTCAGACGGAGGCGAGCGAGAGAGGAAAGGCGCAGAGACCAGAGCTGAGTGGTGATGAATAAACTCTAGCCACAAATCACAAGTAAAGACTCACGTCCAGGATCTTCACCAAATCTTCAGGATCACTTGCCACGATCCTATCGCGCGCCATTTTTGCCAGGGCGCGCCATGAATTCGACATCTACCAAAAAGAAAAAAAAAAAACGATATCAATCAGAACGACATCTGTCCTTTGACCACGAATCATTGTGTTGATAATGTAGATCGCAGAGTCCTTTGGTATTGGATTACTTTGCTACACTGATGGGGTACAACACAGAGAAAGATCGCCAACCTCTCAGAAGGTGAGTAGCTGGTGCTCGTACAGAATATAAAAGGGAAAGAGAAAGTAGAATAATGAAGGAACGCATGCATATGCTCGAAACAGGACTGTAATGAAAGTGTGTGCGTGAGAGATGGAGAGAACGAGAAAAGATGCGGTAGATGGAAAAGCGTGTCAAAGTGGGACAATTTACAAAGATGGAGGAAATTTTGCGCAAACAACTCACGACCATCTCATGAATATCTCTCCCTGCATACTCGCCTGTGATGTCTCTCCGTGGTCTTTGTTCAAGAGGCACATACTTTGTTAAAAGGGCGCCGAGGGGATCGGTCTGGAGCATGAATGGTAAGCTCCCAGAAGATACAGAAAGAAAGCATGAAAGTGGATGGCGATGATGGCATCAACTAGTCCTCGGTCACTTCCTCACACGGGAAACTGACGAAAGGAGGAAAATCGAGTGTACGGGGAAGGAAGTGATGGGGAGAGATGGTGTGGAAAGGGATGTCGAAGACCATCTCGGTGCCAGCCACCACATCAAGGGATGTGAAAGTGGGAGAGAGAGGCGTACGTTTGGTACGGGAAAGAACATGCTTGAAGCAGTAAGTCGAGGAATATAAACGGGTGCAGGACTTGCAGGAGACGAATTGATCGGCAGAGCGGGAATGACGGTGTTGGATGCTTGAGGCGAAGACGGTTCCACAGGGGTTGGATTTGACGTTGTCTGCTCCTCCACCTCGACATCGGGTATGGTGGTGAGGACGTGGTCGGGCATTGCTGATGGAACTGGGGGAACGTCGATATCTGGAGCCAGGGAAGGGAAGGAGGAGATGGAAGGAGAGATGTTGTCGGAGAATAAATTGATACGAGAGTCGGAGTCTGAAACTGACAGATCACCCGAATACGGAATGACAAGCGTTGCAGACGTTTCAGAGCGTGACTCGGCGTCACAGAGTGGCGGTGAGGGGGAATCGCGAAGAGTGCTCTCGATCAACGTCAACCCCACGTCCAACGACCCCGCACTGATATCAATCACGTCCAGGTAGTGCTCCTGTAAGCGGACCGGTGCAAGAATGCTGGGCTGTGTTGGAGGCGTGGCTGGTTTGTGACTGGATTGGGAAGTATTGTTGCCAAGCACATGCATGGATGGTGCGGGTGGCGCAGAGGAGAGCCTATGGCGCATGCTACCAACTCTCCCAGCTCTATGAGATTCCTTTGATCTGGAGGATGGCGTGCGGCGGTGGAGGAATGAAACGAGTCGTCTTCGCTGTGGCGTGACGGGTAGCAAGGAAGCCGAATAAGAAGTGGCGTCGTCATCTAGTGAGTCGCTCGAGCAGGATGAATTCTCATCGTAGCTGTCTGTGGCACAGGTGGAACAGGTGGATTCCCGGTTGTGCTTCTTGGAAAACCTGCGTTTGACATCATGAATGAATTCCTTGACTTGTCCTTTGACGTGCATTGTAACGAGGTGGTGGTACACGTATCTGGGCAGTGCGAAATCTATGGTCACCGGGACGAGGTTGAGATGGTGGGAGTGAGGAAAGAAAAGGGGTGGGTTTATGTACGATACCTATACACGCACAGCGAACGGGTAAGGGGATCCCACGGTGTTATATCAGAAGACACGAGGCACAGTGCCGGCTAAGCCATGAAAGGAGTAGGTGGGGAGGAATCTCTCGGAACAGAAAAGAGAAGGCGGTATTTAATAGAAAGATACAATTACCACCGTGTATATACGCAACTGAACTCGTCGAATCTGTTGATAAACGCAATCCCGGAACTACACGGAATCACATGATAAGATCAAAAGGCCGGATTATGTAACAAGTGTTGCCTCTTCCTACATGTGTGCCCGGTTTTCGATCCTTGTTGCCACCCTCTCCCTCTGTCACGGTACGTGTTCATGAGGTATATATCAGATCACACAGTCTCTCACAAGACCCACAGCTGCATATTCTGCATATGAACGTACGTCAACCTTGTCAATACCACTGACGAGCATGACCTATTCTCATAGATGCATCACGTCTCAAAGCATTCGGAGAACCCAAAGGGTCTCTACCTCTAATCGTATGCTATACTTGATTGGTTTGATAATATCTCATTCCCAAAAAAGATTGTGTACGAGTGCATCTTTGCACTCATACTCGGGATCATTGGTACTTCTCTCAATGCACCGCCTCTAAAGGACATCTCTTGGGCCAGCGAAATGAAAAAGAGGTGGGTACAATGATACCTCCAGACGTACAATCCATCCCATACTCTTCTCCAGAACCATCGACGAGATGGACTCCCGCTTGAGCTTCGCCAATTACCATTCTCGAGCAAAGTCGTTTATCGTGCCAGGACAGTCATAATCACCATACCATGTGATGCCAACCATACTGCCGATAACAAATATAGTCGCGTGCCTACAAGGACTGGACTGTTCAGTCGTCATCGTCATCATTTCCACCCTCTTTCTTCTTCTTCTTCTTCTCTTTACGCGTCTTTCGCTTCTCAGCCTTCTCGGCAGCCTCACTCATAGCTAGGAAATCATGTATAGATGGAAGAACTGACGATTCAAGAGGTTTGAGACGAAGTGGTTCTTCCTCTATTGCTGTTGTCTCGGGAATAGGTGGAATATTTTCTGGTGGTGTGAGAGCCTGTCTGGCCTCGAGTTCAGGTTCATCAAACCAGCCTTTCCCACCAATAACAGGCACAGGGGAGACATTCGCTAGAGCTGAAAATTCCTTCCTTGTATCCCCAGTATCGCGCTCTTCCGCTTCGGAATCGTCATCCGGGAAGCCCTCGTAGTCTCCGGCACCCGCAAAGATGTCAAAATTTTCGTCCACCGGGGTGGGTTCCGGTTCCGGAGGCTTGTGCTGCGTCATCTTTGGAGATGAGGCATCTGTGGCGTCGAGTCCCTGAGAAATAGTTGGCTTCTTTTCGGCCGGTCTCTCTTGTGTTCCGCATTGTACTGGAGCACTCTCGATCTTTTGTTTCTTCTTCTTGACACCCTCTTTTCCCTCCTTGACCTTTCTCTTTTTCACCTTTTCCTCGGTTCGTCCGATGGGCTTGAATCCAATGGGTCTAAACTTTCCAGCCTTCTTGACCTCCTGAAGGACCGACATCTCGTCCTCTACTGGTTTCTCGACCACGGCCTGATTGGATGGTATGTCCCCGTTTTGTTGTTTTGCCTTGAAGTTGCGAAGGATGTCTTCCCGAGTCCGCTTCCTTGGTTCCGTAGGCTTGCACGTAGAGGAAACTTGGGCAAATGCTTGCTCAAGAATGTCATCGTCTTCCGTCGAGGTAGCGGCCCGGGCGCGATTTTGTTCGAAGAGCGACATGTCAAGGCCTTTTACGAGGATGCTGTGTTCGCTATCTCCACCTAGATACTTGCGCTGTTGTTCGATCTAAGACAACTTGAATTATATCGACCGCAGTGACAAGAAGAAAGACGCACGACATCCTTGTCCTCGTGAGCGACACGCTTTTGAAAATCTTCCAGTACTGCCTCGACCTACGATAACGCGTGAGACAGCACGTTCGAGGACCGAAGCAGAAATGAGAAGCACTTGAGCATAGTCATTTGCAATTCCCTCTCTACGCTCCGCGGCACGATCACGATATTTGCTTTCGGCCTTCTTTACCTTGCGAGGTTTAAATGTAGGCTCGGAAGTCGTACTAGGCAAAAGGGTGAGATGGTCAAAGTGTGAATAACGAATGTGACGCACGCCTGCTGTAGCACGCTGTGGCTGGCAGTGGCCGGTCTGATATTGGGTTTTTCATGCGAACCTGCCAGCAGAATTCGGAACGCATCCTGACAGTGTCATTCTAAACATCTTGCAAGACAGTCGCAAAAAACATACCTGATCCATACTATCATAGGTCTTGTTTGTTGTTGTTAGATTCAGAAGCTCAGTCTATTATTTTCTCTTTCTTCCCCTCCGTAGAGTGCACAGGGTCTGGAGTGGCACGAGGACCATTGACACCCTCGATCTGATTTAGATTAAAAAAAGTATGCTCACCGTGACGGGTGGTTATAAGCTCTTCAGCTTCATTCGGTTCTCCGCCAGGTCTCCTTCGCGCTCTCACACCCTTTCCCTATCTCGTCTGCACCTCTCTCGCGCACCAAAAATGACACCAACTCCATGGACTCCAAATCAGTACCCTGCCGCTCGCCGCTCCGATCATGTCGACGTATACAAGAGCGAAAGACAAGGGGAGGTCCGCGTCCCCGATCCATATCAGTGGCTTGAGGAACACACCGACGAAACGGATGCATGGACCACTGCGCAGGACGCATTCACTCGAACCCATCTCGACAAAAACCCTGATCGCGCCAAGTTGGAGAAGGCGATCAGAGAAAACACAGACTACGAAAAGGTGAGATCAAGTGTGGATGTGTGCACGGTCGATCACACGCCGTTCCACAGTTCTCTGCACCCAGTCTCAAGTATGACGGAAAGTGGTATTGGCACTATAACAGTGGCCTTCAGGCACAGTCAGGTTTGTTCTCTGAGCAAGACAAATCACAACTCAACGCTGATTCGCTCTAGTACTTTATCGGTCGACCGACGAAAAGTTGCCAGACTTTTCCAAGGCCAACGGAATCATTGGTGAAATCTTCTTTGACCCCAACTTATTATCAGATGATGGAACCGCGGCCCTTGCTGTCACTGCCTTTTCACGCGACGGCAATTATTTTGCCTACGGTATCTCCCTGTCTGTAAGCCATGATGAATGAACGTTCGGGCTTCACTTGCTGACTAATCTTGGTCACCCGATTGCAGGGTAGCGACTTTTGCACAATATATGTTCGTGAGACCAGTAAACGGCTTGCATCACTTGATGGAAAGCGTGTGGACCACCATGACAGCCGCCTCCCTGACGAAATCCGTTTCGTCAAGTTTTCCTCGGTTTCGTGGACCCATGACTCCAAGGGCTTCTTTTACCAGGTATGTGGCCACCTCTGCACTCGGAGTATGACGTGCTCGTGACCGTGCATTTAGCCAATCTGATTGAGTTGACTTTTTTTTTTGACAGCGGTTCCCAAGCCGCGAATCCCATGGACTCGCCACGGAAGACAAGGCTGGTACTGAAACAACCGGAGATAAAGATGCAATGCTTTACTACCACAGAGTTGGCACCCCACAGTGTCAGTCTGTTCACACTCGGTCACGAATCAGCTGATAAGATTGCTTGATCTGTCGGTTACTAATTCATGTGACTGCAACGTTTTGGCTTCCTAGCACAGGATGTCTTGGTAATGAAAAATGCCGAGCAACCGGAGTGGATGTGGGGAGCATCCATTTCGGAGCTAGATGGGAGATACTTGTTCTTAAGTGTGTCCAGGGACACTGCTAGGGTGTGTATCTTCTTTGTCTCGTCTTCTCCTTCATGGACTCACGCCAGTCTGTGCACAGAAAAACTTGCTTTGGGTAGCGGACATACAAGAGAACGAAATCGGTCAAAACATCAAGTGGGTGAAACTAATAAACGACTTTGAAGCCGAATATGATGTGTAAGCAAACCATCCGTCCTTGCTTGTCACCGCCAACGTTTTTCTACAGCATCGCAAACGATGGAACGAAGTTGTATCTTCGTACCAACCAGAATGCCCCAAAATATAAAGTCGTCACGATTGACCTCGCTGATCCCAAGTACACACAAGTAGACTTGATCCCCGAAGAAAAGGAAGCATCGCTGAGTGACATCACAGCCGTTGGCTCAGACAAACTTGCTGTCGTATACAAGCGCAATGTTCGTTGGTTTTCTGCTACTCCAAGTTTTGGTATCCCCTGACATCCCATTAAAAGGTTATCGATGAAATATACCTATATTCCCTGACTGGACAAAAGCTTGTACGCATAGCACCATCCTTTGTTGGAGCTGCCGAGGTGTTTGGCCGCCGTGCCCTCCCAAACCTGTTTGTTTCCATGACAGGCTTCACTAATCCTTCTACCATTGGACGGCTTGATTTGAATAATTTCAATTCCACGGCATCTCTAGAGTCTGCGTGGAGCATATACCGCGAAACGAATGTGAAAGGCCTCCAGCCTGATGAATTCACCGCGGAACAAGTGTGGTATGAGTCCAAGGATGGAACCAAAGTTCCAATGTTCATCGTGAGGCACAAGAGCACCAAGACCGACGGTACAGCACCCGTTCTTCAGTACGGTGGGTTTCGCCCCATGTCCTGATGGTATTGTGGAATGCTGAATAAAGGCTGAGATAGGATACGGTGGGTTCAGCATCTCGATCAATCCATCCTTCAGCGCAGCAATTCTTACTTTTTTGAAATCGTATGGTGCGGTATATGCTGTGCCAAACATCCGAGGAGGAAACGAGCTTGGTGAAGAGTGGCACAATGCGGGGATCAGGGAGCGCAAAGTCAGTCAGCATCTCACTCTCGTCAGAGTTCTACTCAGCATCCATGCAGATCAACGTCTTTAATGATTTCATTTCTGCCACGTAAGAATCATCTTTTTCAACTAATCGCACGCCCATTGAGTGATTGCTTCTCTGCCATGCAGTGAGTATCTGGTGAAGAACAAAATTGGGGCTGCAGGAAAAATTGCCATCAATGGTGCCTCTAATGGAGGAAAGCAAGCTTTGAACCTGTTGTCAATATTGCACTGACTATCATCCCATAGGTCTGTTGGTCGGTGCTTGCGTCAACATTGCACCGCAAGGCACGTTTGGTGCTGCTGTCGCGGAGGTGGGAGTGATGGATCTTCTCAAGGTAAGCTACTGTTACATCTATTGATTCATTTCCAACCAATGAATTTTTTTTTTCGAGTTTGCGGACTTTACGATTGGTAAGTGACGGATTCGTCATGGGATAGGATGAAACTCCAACTTGCGATCGATGGTAGGCAAGGCATGGACTGCCGACTATGGTGATCCGCATAATCCACATGACTTTGATTTCATACACCCCATCTCGCCACTTCATAATGTGCCCGGTGACAAAACCCTACCACCCCTTTTATTGATGACTGCTGATCGTACGTGTGTGCGTTATATGGTCTCATTCATGACTCACTGTCTCTCGTCAACCAAAGACGACGACCGTGTCGTCCCACTACACTCTTTCAAGCTTGCCGCGACGCTGCAGCACACGTTACCCCATAATCCAAACCCACTTTTGATACGGATAGACAAGAAGGCAGGACATGGGGCCGGCAAGGCTACTGAGAAACGGTATGAAGATGATTCGCAGAGTGATGAGATAATTAATCGCAATCACAATCTTTATCAGGATCCAAGATGCCGCGGACAAATGGGGCTTTGTCGCCCAGTCACTCGGACTGAAGTGGCAGACTGAAAGTTGAACACCCGCTGTAGAGTACACGGCATTGATTAGATGCGTCAATGTTTTGGAGGAATGTCAGTCTTGAGGACGCGTGTAGCTTTCTGCTTTGGTATGGGGGCTGTACGGGGGAAATATGAAGGCGTTGTATGCAAGGGGAAATGACGGACCGTTGGTGTTCACTGTGACATAAAACTGCCGCAAAATCATGATCGCATCTTCTCGGAGGTACCCGCCAGTAGCATGATATGGCGGATGTACAGGATGCTCAAGGCTGTGGAATCGCGATATCAACGAATCTTATCCGTAACCAGTGTCCAATCGCGTCCTCACCGGTCGTTTACACCCAATACGCTCCCACAGCCTCCAAACTTGTCGTTCTCGCATCCGTAGAATACCTCACGGATACCGAGTTGACGGAGAGCGGACGCACACATGATGCATGGCTCGACGGTGACATAGAGAGTGGTGTCGGCGAGGGGATAACGGGTGGATGAAGATGTTGTATTTTCGAGTATGAGATCGATGGCTTCGAGCTCTGCGTGTCTCGAAGCCTTGAGCACTGTGAGCACATCAGAGGGAGGATGCGGGCACGGACGTACGTTTCTGAGCTCGTTGGTCCGATTCCGTGCCTTTGCTATGGCAGCGCCGTCGCGGACAAAGACGCAACCCACCGGAACTTCGCCCGCAGTTAGGGCGTCCTCTGCCTGTCAAATCCAGTGAGCAAAGACGGGCATGTTGGACGATGGCATATTACCATCGCCATAGCCTCGCCCATCCAGGCGAGATGGATG
>JBBPPV010000099.1:0-12422 GCA_038092115.1 Leccinum brunneo-olivaceum
CCGGTCAGTCCCCCGACACTCCCACTCCCATCACGACTCTAAAGATTGCACCCAGGTGCAGGAAATAGCTTCCTAGGGGGACTTGCCGCCGGACTGGTGTTGGAAAACGGCGACGTGTATCAAGGTACATCCATTTCCTGTGCCTTTGATCCCTGCATCACAACGTGCTCTCCAGCGGCATTTTACGCATCCGTATCTGCCTCGTTTACCATCGAGCAGTATGGGTTGCCATCCCTGTCGGCCAATTCGGAGAGTGGAATGGAAGAATGGAACGATGATTCCCCTCAGAGGAGACTCGAAGCATTACGCCAACGCCAGAGTGGTCAACAAGAAATGACGTAGTCGAACGTGTACAATACCCTGTCATCCTTCCTCACGATGGCTGCTGCTGCGGTTGTGCAAACTTGGCTCGGCTCAGCGCGAACAGCTCCTCTTGTTTTGCTTGAAGCTCCTCCGGTGTCAGCCCAGAGTCTTTGATTTTGTCCGCCTTTTTCTCTCGATCCTGTACGCGTAGTGAGCACGTCCATGGTACGACACGTCACACGCACCTTTTGCTGCTGCTTGTGATCTTTGAGCACGTCCTCCACCTCCGATGTAAACGAATCGAATCCGAGACGCTACAGACAGTCGGATGGCAAATATACTTTGGTGTCGCACCACGTACTTTTAATGCACCGATAATATGTTCTGGAGCTATCGTCTTTTTCGACTCTTGCTCACATATCTCGTTTGCTTCTGACGAAATCAGATGGATAAACTCTGGTGCAGACACATGAGTCGTGCAAACGCATTCCGCAGTCACTGTGCATGTTCACCTACACAGCACTCGATCACCAGGTCCCGAGTTTCTTTTGCACATGTCACTTCGTTGGGAAGCAGTTCTGATGGCACATAAATATGAATCGAGGACGTGCGACGAGTACTCACCACTGATCATCTTTGCAACGGTCGCTTTCGGTAACGACAAGTCGTCGTCCGTGGATCCTGACCCGACATGACCCTCTCTGTCAGACATGCTCGCAAAAAGTTGGTGGACGAGTTGATTTCAAAGTCCGAAGACAAGCAAGTCTCTGCTGCACCAACATGTCGCCGGTACATTGTTCACTTGCTAGTCTCGTTCTTGCTGACCAGCCTCGTACAGGTCAACCCAGTGAATCCAAAACCGTTCATGCAGGAGCTCACCGGCAAGCCCGTTTTTGTCAAACTAAAATGGGGTCTCGAGTACAAGGGCTTCCTCGTCAGCACGGATGGCTACATGAACCTCCAAGTGCGTCTCTTGTCGATTCAACTGATCCGAGTTGATCTCTATCCAGCTGGCCAACACAGAGGAATTTCAGGATGGTAACTCTACAGGCACCCTGGGTGAAGTCTTCATCCGGTGCGTAGTCCGTTTTCGCGCACCGCTCCGTCTTATCACACATCATGCAGCTGTAACAATGTGCTGTATATCATGAGTATCTTTCATCTGTATCCTTGCTGTCTGCTAAACCGTGTCGTGTCTCCACAGAGAGGCTCCGTCAGAGTGATCAAAATACGTCGCATAGTTGTAGTCTGTAACACGAGTGATAACTGTGGCTGTGCGCTCATCCTCACCTACTTGCCTCAATGGCGAAATCACTCCGTTCTAAAGCAAAGCGCTCCTTTCGCTCCAAAAAGCGCGAGTCTGGCAAATACGCTGCCGTAGAAGCTGCACGTCTAAGCAGACTGCACACCAAACTTGCAGCCGTCAAGGGCACGCCTCATCCAAAGACACCTGACGGTGCAGAGGAAATGCAAGACGATGAACCCCAAGGTCTGTATGATTCAGAGCCATTCCTTGCATTCTTGGGTCTCTTGCACCCACGGTGCGTGACGCCGCAGACCGTGGCGCTCGTTTGCTTGGAGGAGGAAAGCAGATGGAGATAGCGAGGAGAGAGGTGCATTCAGGAACTTTCGTTGATGTACACGATTTTCTTTCTAGGTGCTGTATTGAATACGGTCGAAAACGGAGGTGTGTTGGATTTCAGCTTTCGTCCCGTTTTCCATGTGCATCATTGTTCAATAATGGTTTGGCTTCAGAGGAGATGTCTCTTGACGAGCCAGATCAATCCGTCGAGAAATCAGTGTCAGTTTCAACACACGGTCCTCGCGGTTCACGCAGAGAGGAATGGAGAAAGTCAAAAGGAATGGACCCCGTTCCAAAGCATCGTGCCATGAATCGACAAGGAGGTTTAGCAGCACGTCGGAAAGCTGGAAGACCATCACGCCGGAGATAATCTTGTCCTCCAAGTTAGTTGACTTCCGATTAGACATGGAATACATTTAAAAAAGGAAGAAAAAAAAAAAAAGACAAGTGCACAATGTCAAAGGCATGATCAAAGTACTATATAGCAAGCATTTAAGTAGGACTGCCAAGTTTGCACGATTGCACCAGCTTGTAGTCACTCTCCCTCTAGACAGCAGACACGAAAGAATCGCCCCTGGGACTTTCCGTTGGCTTCTTGATCACCGACTCCATCGAGTCGACTGTACCTGGCTGTTTGTCCCATTCAACGTAGGTTGGCAACTTGGGAGTGTTGGGGTCTGGTGAAGAGGTGGTTCTGTAAATCTCATCAACAAATCCACCCGTGTTGCCGAAAGAAAAAAAAATTTTAAATTACCCAAGCTCATCAAAGGAAAATGCGTTTGACCTTTGATGAGTTTGTGGATGTGATGCTTTCCCTATCAGCCGTTAGATAGCCGTACGTGATGCCCGGAGAGGTGGCTCAACTGTAACGACTGGCAAAAGTGCTAATGAAGTTGAGAGTCGGCATTGAATAGTGATTGGTGCGTTCGCCATACTCCTTCAGACGGATGACGGCGCGGCATGCCGCAACTGCTCTGTGAATCGATCAGAACTGGTCTACACCTGAAGCACTACATCAATAGTCTCACGAGGTAGTGGCCGCAGGGATCTGATGCGATTCTGTAAACTCGTGGACTGAACAGTAGACCCGTACTCACCGTCGCAATACTTTGGGGGAAGGGAACATTCATTGTTAGGATGGATCAAAGAAGAACAAATATTCACCACATACACATTCATTTCGTCTTCAAAACCATGTGAGCCCTCACGTTGAATGAAGGCAGAAAAAGCTTACCATTCAAATTCAAAAGATTCAGTACCTGGACCAACCGTTAATTCGTTGTGGTCACCAGCATCGACCGACTTACCGCCGGTATGGTGTTACACATTGACGTGACCAGGAAATAGATCAGTCCATCACGAAACAAGAGAGTGGAGAGTCCTCCGTTCTCTCGAGAATACCTTCCAAGGATTATAGTTGTAAATATCAGAATGACGAAATCAAACGCCATGGCTATTGTCAAACAAACAGTCATTTCCTTTCTCCGTACAAATGGAATATGAACCCACTGTAGAAATAGTTGAGGTTGAGCAAAAGATGGTTCGTATTATTCACGACACACGCATTGGTGGAATCATCCCAAACGGCTTGGACAATGTTCATGCCGCGAATCAGGATGCCCCACTGTCCGAGAGAGAGGATGCCAATAGTAATGGTCACCCATCTTTCCCATTCCCACAGAGCGATTCTGTGGAAAGTCAGTCCAATGGCCAGTCGTTAATGGAGGCAACGTACGTCCTGATCATCAAAGATGTCGACGCACTGGCAATCGTAGTGTTGCCGGCAACCTATTCCCAAGGTGATGAGTTTATGACCAAGTAATAAGAATGATCACTTGCCGATATAAACGTATACAAAGCCTAGCTACAGTCAGATACGTTGCATTTGAACCAAGATCTGCACTCACACCACAGTTCACCTGCAAAGCAACAAATTAATGATGAAAAAATAGGCCAGAGCTATTTACCTTCGTTGAGACGTTCACCGAGACTACCCTGACAAAAAAAAAATACATCAGTTGCGCGAGAAACGAGCTGAACGTACACTTACAATCCAACCAGCGCCCACAGCATACCGTATCGACAAAGAAAGAACGGAACTTTGCGTTCATGAGGGGATTGTCCGAGACATTCTGACGGGGAACAAGAACGTACCCTAAAAAGAAATGTTAACAAAGAGATGCTGATTCCAGCGAACCACGTACAAGTGGCCATCCAACTTTGCGTTTTCCTTTCATTAGGGATATCTCAAAGTGGGAAGAGACCATAAGTTCCCAGATATACACCCCACAAAACACGTGGACCACATTGGTGAAGTCGACTGCGTAATCCATGTTGGATTAGAAGGTGCGACGATCAAAAAATACAGACCTGCTTCCGCAGCCATGACGTGGGGATCTTTCCAGTCGACCATAGGAATGAATGAAAGCACGGATACAACGCAAAGGAGAAAAGACTCAGTGAACACAAAGGCGATCGAGGTGAAAAGAGATTGGGATACTGCTTTGTGTTTCCTCAAGCACTGCGCCTTTATACACTTCAAGGCAACCAGGGACTCGTGCCGACACATTTCTTTGCAGTCGTATCGATCCCTGATAGATCGGTTTACCGATTGTTACGTCACCATCGTTAGTCTTTGGGAGCATGTCCTCCTACATTATTCAGCGCATCTGCTCAAAATCAGTAGGACTAACACCGTTGAAGATAAAACTAACCAGCAATCACCAAGGAGGTTCTCAAACCTCTCAACTGCCACAAAACATCCTGGAAGATGTTTTGCCTTCATATTTCCTGGAAGCAATCAACATAACAGAGGTAAATGTCGTTTCAAAATTAGTCCGCATCGTAAATGTGCCGAGTTCCACCGAGATGCGCGCACCGCCAGTGCAGATCTTCAATCTAACGTTGCCCTTTTTGTCCCCTTAGAAGCGATCTCGTCACCGAGTAAACGGTGACGTTCACGCTGAAACCAAATTTAAGCTCAACAATGCTGTATTTCACAGTCAGCAAGTCAGACAAAGAGCTGAGCTTCAACTACACCAGACTAAAATGTTTCCGTCCGCTCCGGCACTAATGAGCCAGGGTTGCTTGCTGACCCATCTGACCTGCAAGACCCCAAGCCCATCGTTGACTTCGTGACCCCGGAGGATTTTCAAAGGCACGATCAGTGGATCGGTCATGAGGTCACTATAAACTCTTCCGTGGAAGACTTGGATCGTTCCATCGTCCGAGCAGGAAGCGAAAAGAGGATAACTCGGGTGAAAATGTAAAGATCGGATGGCTCGTGTGTGGTACCTGCAAGCAACTAGAATCAGTGTCTCGTGAACAACACTGCGAGGGAAGATTTACCGCAATATTTTGTACGGCTTGTCATTAAGCTCCAAATCAAACCAACAAAGTTTTTTGTCGTAACCGCCTACGATGACATGGTCCCCTAAAGGGTGAATGTCCATAGAGGAAATCCATTTAATTCCGGGCATCAATGTCTTGATCAATTTTTGTTCGGCAAGATTGTACAGCCGGACGTAGCGTTGCGTCTACGTGAATGAAAAATGAAGCAGGAGGTGCACGAACAAACTCATTCTTTTGCTTACCGCGACGAAAAAATGCGGCTTAATTGGATGGAACAACACCAGCTGGACTGCACCTTTGATTTTTTTGAACGGAGCCTGCGAATGCCTGCGAGACACCTGATGGATCCAGACAGTGCCTTGGCTCTCCCTGCTTGCTAATACGAAAGAGAAAAAAAATTCTTTAGAGACGTCATCGGATACGGAGAGTTTCACCTACACACGGTAGCGAGATAATCGCCTTTTCGATGCCATGCAATTTGTTTGGTCAACCCAGACGCGGAAGGTAATGAAATCGTCAGAACCTCGCCGTCTTCTCGACTTGGGGAAGACGACCATGTCACAGGTGACTGCGCGGTCGAAGGGAGCGTACTAGGTGCAAGGGTGGATTGAGTGGGGTGCAATATAACAGAAGGTAGATTGGGTGGAATGATGAAATGCAGTTTATCCTCTCTAGAAAGCGAATTTCACTTGTTGATCGCGACCGACTTGGAATTACAACGTACGTGCCGACGACAAAGTAGCTGGCATCTGCCCGTGGACACCATTCCACTGCCCCGATCTTGCCGTCGAAGCTCCATTTCCTTACCTCACGCCCGACATTTACCTCCCACAAACTTACGCTCCCGTGGTCGTCGCCACTGACCACCCAATCACCATCGGGACTTGTACAAACACATCGAACCCTTGCGTTTGCGTGTCCAAACTTGAGGGAACAATAATTTGGGAAGGGCCGCAAAGTGCTGGGACTTGGGAGTTTTGGAATGAGGCTGTTAGGATCGATGTTAAGCCGAGTGCGCTGTATTCGCGGAGCGAGGTATAAGTCAAGCTGGCGATTAAAGCGTTGCTTGATAAACTGATCGTAAGCTGGAACAAGTCGCAGAGACGAGTATTTTTGAGGAAGAAAGTCACGATCACGATCTTCGGGATCAGTATTCTCCCATTCTTTCCGTTCTGTATCTGTTGGGAGATACTCTTCGGGTGGATTATAAGATTCTACATGCGCAGGTAGAGCAAGTTTAGGAGCAGGAAGAGGCGGCGGCTGGATGGATGATGGGTCATTCCAGATAGCATAGAACTGGGGCTTGTCGCCAGTCGTCTTTGGTTTCGAACCAATGATGCGGCCTTGTCGGATGGCACGAACAATTTTCATGATCTACCAATGGTGAAGTGTGAGTGCTATTATGGGACAATCCGAATACCTTTTGTTTCTCCCATTTGCTGGGAAGCCAACGACGCTTGGGTTCGGGAGCTGCAGAAAGAGGCATAATTTCCTCTTTGCCTTTCCCAGTAAACCACTCCACTGTGGGCTCGTACGGATCGTAGTCCGCGTCGGGATTTTCGCCTGCTTGTAGCCTCCGGATAATGTCTAATTCTTCTGGGGAGAGTGGCATGTTCATCTGGGTGTTTTTATCCCAGGCAGATGTCCTGTGAACGCATGAACTGGAAGAACTCCAGAGTGACAAAACGTGACAAACCAGGAGGTCGGATCTTCAACAGTCTCTAGGAATTTGTCTAATTCATCTCCCTTGGCCGGACGGAGGACGCGTTTCCCGTTGATGTCATAGCCAATATGGGGGAGATCATCATACCAGTGTGACGGAATGTTTCCGACACGATTTGGATCCTGAGCACACATCAATAATGTTGCACTGTCACTGGGAGACACGTACATCCTCTGTGGACGAATCCGAGTCGTACTCTGGCTCAATCTCTGGGTATACACGTTTGGGATGTCCGGTAATTTCAGAGATAATATCCTTCGACTTTGGGAATATGTGCACGTCCGAGTTCGATTCTGAGCATGAGGATGCGCTCTCATCGTCTTCTTCTTGTTCCTCGTCTGATTCGTCGACCGACTCACTATCGCTTCCCGTGTCAATCTCTGGGAACTCGTCGACTTGCTCGTCTGATTCTTCTTCTTTACCCTCATCCTCGTCACTCGATATCTCCAACCTGACGTTGGCAAACCCAGTTCTGAGTTCTTCATCGTTTTCTGTTTCTTTCCTCTTTTTCTGGCTTGCTCGTGCCATTCTTCCACAGTTTCTTGTGGTTGCGAGATATGACGAATACAACCCAGACGAAAAAGCCTATCCTTTGTATTACATAATCACTATATACCTTCAAGCGCGCAAAACTACGCGACTTTATCAGAGAAATAGTAGACGGCGTCGCACTCGAGGCGATCGTTGTTGAAGAAAAACAAGTGAAAAAAAGGATCGTTCAAAAGTGAGATGTCGAGAGAATGAACATCCTAGGATAGGATGTATGAGATACGTCACGTGACCGTCTTATATACGCAGACAATCCGCAACAGTCTGAGCACAAGTTGCGATGGTAAACTACGGAGGAGGTACGCCACGAGCAAAACTGACCGTCGTGCACCACACTGATGCCATTGCATAGATGAAGTCTCTGCGCTTGTAGTCGACATGGGCACCTCGTCCATCCGAGCGGGCTATGCGGGTGACGATACACCAAAAGCAATCATATCGTCTTATTACGGGTACAAACCCACTGCGGGCGACAGCGACGTTCAGATGGGTGACACGACCGGAGACGGCAATCCAGAGGGCGTGAAACCGAGGAGCGATGCAAAACTTTATCTCGGTCAACATGGTCCCTCGATATGGAGAGCCGGTATGGAGATCGGTCACCCGTTCCGGGACGGGCTCGGTCAGTAACCTCGTGCTGGACGTGGACAAGGAGGCTAAACGTCATTCAGTATCAGACTTCAACCCAATCCCTGCCCTGATATCGCATGCGCTTGTGGACGTGATGCGCACGAATCCAGTTGAACACCCTATTCTTGTCACCGAGCCCGCATGGAACACACCTGCCAATCGGGAACGCATGGCCGAGATCATGTTTGAAGAATTTCAAGTTCCCGCATTTTATGTCGCAAACACAGGTGTGCTGAATGCGTAAGAGTATTCACCTCCACCCTGCCTCAATATTGAATCATCCATCAGGTTTGCTGCGGGAAAAGGATCCGCCCTGATCGTTGACGTGGGCCATTCCATGGCAAGCATCACACCAGTTGTAGACGGTTTTGTTCTCAGAAAAGGTTAATGTTTGTTGATTGTCTGCAGTTTCACTTGATGTTCACCGGTTTAGGTCTCGTTTATTCCGCACTTCCAAAACTCGTGCATGCACATGCAAAGCACATTCTCGCTAATCCGACACCGATCCGAAGAGGCGTTGAGCTATACCCTCATCAGCTCATTGCTACAAAAATTGTACGACTTCACTTTTTCGCGTGTTCCCGATATTGAATAGCGCCGTAGCCTGTCGAACCGGGAGCTCCTCCCCAATTTACGCTACGCGAGGACAGGCTTGCCGGAACTACGGATAGCTGGAAATCATGGTATGAAAGCCGTGAAGTGGACGAATGGATTCAAAGCGTAGCTGGGGTCTTTGACCAGGGATGGAATGAGCAGTAAGCCAAAAGTGTTGACTCCTTGCATCACACCTTCACATAGCTGCCGTTAGAGCCGCCGCATCTCGCCCGCCGCGCCAATACGAATTTCCAACGGGATACAATACGTATTTTGGCGCAGAACGTTTCCAAGTAGGGGAAGAGTTTTTCTTCCATTCCCCGCAGCTCGTGGTGGGATTTAATTCCGCAATCGTTTACCCGTGTGTTGATTCCATCAAAGGCTCAAAATCCAAACCTCCCGAAAAACATCCCGGCGCTGCTCTCCGAGTCGCTACGCGCGTGTGACCCAGATTTGCGTCAAGTCCTTATGGGAAACGTCGTCCTCACCGGGGGTGGGAGCTTGTTTGCCGGTTTCGCTGATCGACTTGAATCAGAACTCTCTCGTAACTTTCCTCACGTCAGTATGACCCGCTACCTGAGGTGTGTGGATACTGAACTTGGTACGTAAAGGTCAAAATACACGCGCCTGGAAATCCCATCGAGAGACGATATGGTGGATGGTTGGGAGGCAGTATCCTGGCAAGTTTAGGGACTTTTCATCAATTGTGGATAAGCAGAGAAGAATGGCAGGTGCGTTCATTTCCCGATGAATGGCGCTGCCCTTCTCACGAACTTCATAGGAACATGGCAAAGCAATTGTTGGTCAACGGTGTAAATGACGTTCCATCAAATGAAACTTTGACAGCTTGTTCCGACCCATTCCCACCTGGAACTCGAATTTGCCCATGTGTTCACAGGCTGTCAATGCAATGGCGTGGATCGACGCGATTGGATAATGATCAGAGAAACGACAATATGAATTCATACGAGGTTGGTTGTAAAACTCGGGAAGGTCAACTTCCAAGGCCATACATATATACCATCCACCAGAAGCTTGGTGAAATAAAATAACGACAAAAGATAAAGACGTCAATACAATTGTACGGGGCATGAGAACGACAGAGCAACGTAATGGATGACTACTTAAAACAACACTTTGGCTGAACTGGAAACATAAACAAATAGACAGGCCATACTTGCAAGGAGGGGAGCATCAGGTGCTAGCACCATGTTCTGAAGTCCATATCACCATTGGCACCCGCGGGACAGAGTAGTGTAACAGGAGACGTTGGACAAACCGAAAAGGAGTGGAAGTCTTTAACCGGATTGGTCAAAGATGACTGACGTATGTTCCAATTAATACACCTCGATCGACTCGCGACGCTCGCGTGCATCCATGAGAACACCCAAACCATCGATGGCCTTGCGCCGAATTCTTGTTGCAAAGTTCTTTGGACCGAGTTCATCAGCACCCGATGGTGGACCCCGGGGGTGCCTGAGAGGCTGACTGACGAACAGCCTTTGAGGGAGAGAGACAGCCGATTGAACGATGTATGGAGCAGGACGGCTCATACCAAGACCATCGTACAGCTTCTTGGTCACTTCCTCTCGTGGAGAGAGGGGGCTAGTGTCTAGCGAGGTCAAAGACTGCGGTGTACTTGGGTTCGATTGGGATGTTGAGCTCGCAGACGACATGGCATCTTCGTGCTCGCTGCCAGAATCAATGGTAACGGTGGGAATGTTGGATGCAACGGTAGAGAAGCTGAGTGGGCGAGGACGGTGCTTGTTGGCTGGTGTCAGGGGAGGGGAAAGACACTCTCCAGGAGGTGGTGTGATTTTGACGGTGGGAGATGCGGTGGAAGCAGCACGAAGGGCATTGAGAGCGGAATGAGTGGTGTTTCCGCTTCCTCGCCTCCAGGAAGTGGCAGCATCGGATTTGGAAGTTGTAAATTCCTTAGGTGGGGAACCACCGCGGACGAGACCTCCTCCGAAGATGGGAGCTTGCTTGGGGGGCGAAGAGCTCCGAGGAGCGATATCTGGAAGACAAGGGAAAGTGATGGTACTTGAGGGCTGACGAGTGCCAAATCGGCCGCCGAGGGCAGCAGTCATGGGAACATTGTCGTCGAGCTGAGGGAGGGAGGGAACACCTAGCTGGGCCCTAAGGAGCTCGGCTTGGTTAGGGCGCCTAGATGGTGGGGTATTTGAGCGAAGATCAAATGAAGTGTTAGCGGAACCGGCCGAAGTGGGAATGAGACCGATGGGACGTCTAGCCTGTTGTTGAAGAACCTCTGCGAGGACGGCAGCTTGAACCTGCTGATTGCGCTGAACCTGGGCGTTCTAGAAAGAGGGGTGGGTGAGACGAATGAATGAGAGTGGGGGGGGGACGAACCTGGAGACGCAATATCTCGAGTTGCATCAGCTGCAACTGCTGATATGCGTGGAGTTGTGCATCAGTGGGCGTTGGCTGGAGATAGGCGGGGCTGAAGGGGATACTGTTGGGGTTCAAGGGCCTGTGGGAAGGGGCATGTTGGTGTGCGAAAGTGTTGTTTGGGGCATCGATGGATGGAGAAAAAGTGTTGCCGGCAAAGTTGTCGTTGATGTACAGGTTGTTGGCGAGGAAATCTGGGAGATGATCCGAGTCGTCCTCGATGGGAGTGTTGATAGTGGAGGAATTGAAGCGGAATGCAGCAGAAGGAGGGGGGGAGATGGGAGCGCTCATGGAGGAGGAGCGAACGCCACCTGTACGGAGACCGTTGAGGAGAGAGGCGCGATTTGTTGTTTGCATGAAAATTAAAAAGACTGATACAACTATATGGTAGAGAAAAGAAAGAGAGAGAGAAAGAGAGAGAGAGGGAGAGAGAGAGAAAGAGAAACGGTGGATGGTGGAAAGAGATCAAGAAACAAAAAGAAAACGAGACGGGTCGACCCGAATGGATGTACAGCATCTCGCTAACAAACCCGTTACAGATACTTTTTGGCACTCGTCCGAACTCGCCCGTCAAAGACACCGCTCTTGATTGTCGTGTGGGCAGTGTGGAACGGATTCAGCGTCGTCTCCGTCAACGTCAGTCGGTAAAAAAAAATAAAAAATAAAAAAAATAAAGAGCACCTTCAAGTACAGCTCCCACACGTCATGGAGAAACGTTCGGATGCCCTCCTCGTTCTTGTTCTCGTGCAGCAGTATGAATTTCGTGTCTGCGATTCATGATCAGTTCCCCCACTCACACAGCCTTGTCTGTATGTTGACGCACTCCCTGGCGTGATGAACGCGGAGATGGTCCATTCGTTGAACTTGTCCACTGATCTCAGATACCTGCCACTGCCTCAGCGACGACCGAGAGTGCAACCATCATGACACTTACATCGCACTCTCTTTCCGCATCACATCTTCAATCACGTCCAGGCTCGTATTTGCGATCATCTGTATCACATGGCGGTCCTGTCCCCCGCCCATCTTTCCCCCACCCCCTTGTACATGGTGTGATTGTGTCGCACTCGATGCGCCCGACAACGCCGTCAGCGTGCCCGCAAAGGCAGACGTAGACCAGCTCGGTAGATTCGATGATAGCGGATAGCTCGTCGTCTGTACAGGCTTGTTAGAGTAGTGCGTCAGACTGTAAATCGGAGTGTCCGACGGCGACAGCACAAACAAATGGTGCGACATGAACGTGTGTATCATGTCCTGCCGTCTCCCATTCTTTACTCCTCC
>JBBPPV010000100.1:0-12410 GCA_038092115.1 Leccinum brunneo-olivaceum
ACAAACAACAACTTACCGCCTTCCATGATGGAGAAGAGCTCTTCATCACGTCGTCCTCTGTCGGAGGGGGTTGTCGGATGTGCTGCAACCACGAATGCCATTCGGGAGGGACTTGAGTCGCATTGTTGTAATGCTGGGCAAAGTCAACCCATCTGTGACGGCCTGGTCGTGGTCAGCGCGTAGTCTTGTGAGTACGTCTGACAACGTACCTGGTACTTCATCTTCGGGGTTCAAATTCTCAAAGTACCGGTTACCGAACCTGTCCGATGGTGAGCGTTGGGGGGTAAGGTCAGGACGACGAGGTGACGGACTGGTCTGTTCCAACGAGGGTGCCTGCCTTGGCGTCACCGATGTACTGCATTTGATGCCACCATTGTTTTATGCCCGTTCTGCGGATGTTTCGAATGTACCGAGCGAGGGACACCATGATGGAGAATCGAGGGGAATGTTTATATGTGTTTGGTCAAATCAGAGTATCATACATAAGTGCTCATATATATGACCGGTAATGGCTTTTTCTTCGGGCATGGAATATCTACATATCGACTAGTATACATACCCGAGTATCTTGCCACCAACATTTTTGCGACGAGCCTCTTCATGGTCCAAGATACCAGATGACGTCGTCTGTCATCCACGTTCAATCAGTGACCTCAATCACGCGTACCATGGCACGCACAAGAATGATGTACCCAAATCCACGGGCAGGGAGGAGCAGGTTGACCCAATTCTCAATTTGGTTCACCTGTATATTGAAACGAGGCGAGATGACGCCAGTCTTGTTCAGTCGGCCATTTAGCTGAATGACAATCTTTCCGGAACGGTGGTCATCGATGATCTCAAATTCGCCAATGTACCCTAAAGAGACGGTTCAGTCAGTAGTCGGGTCAGGAAAAACGACACTCACCATGCCGTTGCATGACACTCAAGAATTTGACAATGACCTTGGACGATGGTCGGATCAGAACCTGCCGTTTTCCACGACGTTCTGCGTTGACAATGTTGTTCTACAATACCGTCTGAATCGGTGTAATCACGCGTTCGAGAGACTCACAAGGCAGTCGTTCTAGGTGGGGTGTTGGAGGGTCGTCATGGACATGGAAAGCGCAGATGCTCACCAAGACGGATACACGGACCATGTTGATAGAGAGACGTCGGTACAGTTGTTGAAGATGGCACACTTGGACTGTATGCGCTGTGGCTGTGATAAACTGTATAGTACCATCAGCCACACTTCGGGATTTTGCGAAACACACTTGACGCACACCTCGACATTCACCACTACCACCACCATCATCATCATCATCATGGTACGTCCATCCACGCCAGGATCCTGATTGTATGCTCATCTTTTCCAGGGTCGTGTTCGCACCAAAACTACAAAGAGAGCATCACGCGTACTGATCGAAAAATTGTGCGTCCATCTCTTCTCCATGTCCACTTGTTCACGTCGTCCAGCTATCCACGCCTTACCCTTGACTTTCACACCAACAAACGTATCATCGATGAAGTCGTGAGTATTTTTGCCTTGTTCTGCCATCGTACCTTACTCGGATGCACCAGGCTATTGTCCCCTCCAAGCGACTTCGCAACAAAATATCAGGGTTCACAACCCATCTCATGAAGCGCATCCAACGTGGACCCGTGCGGGGCATCTCTTTCAAGCTCCAGGAGGAGGAACGCGAGCGAAAGGACAATTACGTCCCCGAGGTCTCTGCGCTTGACACGAGCACTTCCGGACTCGACTTGGATAATGACACCTCTGTTCGTCCTTTCTTCCCCATCCGCAATGTCGATAGCTTAGGAATGAATCATTAGGAAATGCTCAAGGCCCTCAACTTTGACATCCCACACAACGTCGTGCAGGTGACCATTGCACAACCCGAGCGCGCGCAGCGTAGGGAGCGACGCAATGTCCCTGGTGCAGCGCGGTCATAATGAGGAGTACATCTGATGATGGATACGCGTGTATTGTCTCTCCACATTTGATCATTGCGATACATCGTCTTTACACAGCCGGGACTCGCTCAAACACGTACATGTATGCCAGCCTTTTCAGCTCCTCCGTGCTCGTCCGATCAGCCAACACCACTTTTTCATCGTTGAACAACACCCAGGATTCATTCCCGTCTACGTCCATCGCATCACCCGACCGCACACGCACCATCCGAATATGGGTGACATAATGCCCGGAATGCACACTTGGCCCTTTGTGCGAGATGAATGCCTTGAGACGGTAGATCGCCGGTAAGGTCGCAGAGCCTGGAACTGTCTTTTTCGTCGCAGTTTCTGTTTCCGTGTTCGTGGCTCCCGAGACTGCAACTTCGCCAGTGTCATCTGGATGGTTGAACAACCATTCAACCGCTCGTTCAACATCCCCGCCCTGCACACCACATCAGTCATGCGCACTGAAAATGTTTGCATAAAGTTACATACAGTCTCCAAGAGTCCTTTACGAGCTTGTGCGTGCGTGAAACCCATGTCTGCCAACAGCGTGATTTGATCCGCAGAAGGCTCTGGGCAGTTTGAGCTACCAGTCGGTGCACTGAGTTGAATGGGATCATCAATGTCTGCCAGTTGCTCAGTCTTACTCGTCAGTGGCATGGTGTTCGCATACCAGAGTCTTCCATGTGATTAAACAGCCACTCCATGGCGGCCTCCGCGCCAGAGTTACCAGTGGCAAGAAGTGCTTTCTGGCATCTTACAGTTGGGAAACCCATACCCTCTAATAAGGTCATCGCTTCCGCGTCGAATTGCAGAAGTGACGCTGTAGGGCTAGAGGAAAGTGCATTCGGCAGTTCTTCTTCCCCTGGCTGTAATCCCTTGCCGAGGTATTTATCCAACATGATATCCCCCTCGGGCAGGATAACAGGAATGTCTGTGATTACAGTAGGTCAATCGACGGGATAGGTGGACAGGTGCATACCTAGTTTCGTCGGAACCCAATTTTTGAGCTGGAATTTCTTAGCATGAATGACGAGCACATCAGGAAATGTGGCAAGCTGTGTCCGTCTGGCCGCCTGTGTCTTCCCACATCCTGCCTCACATTGGTACTCCAGGGTCTCTTGCCCCGTCTGACCGAGGAAGAGGTCAAGGCATAACTCCAAGGGAACCGGGGCATATGTTAGCTTTGATGCATCTCCAGTGTTCTCGCCTTCCGAGATTTCAGTCACTGGAACACCAAGGCTCAGGACGTCTGCGTTGTCGACGCGATACCTGACCCGATGACATGCCAAACACTCCAAGCGTTGTTCCAATCCGAAGGAAAATATCTCCGTTGGCTCACCCTCGCCTATGACGTTTTACTTGGTTGTCGATGACTTCGAACACCGACAAATGCTTACCTGGTGCCCCACCTCTCGCCTGGTGGTTGTACCGTCTGATCACAGTGAGTAAATGACCCAGAAACTCTTCTGCATCCTGTTGTCGCATGGTTGCGAACTCGGCGTGGCCTTTACCGACCAGTGCTTTAAATCCGGTAGGTTTAAGACCAATCTGCCAAGGCGTATTCTCCGGCGCGGGATGCGCAAACGGATCCAAAAGTGCTGCATACACGTTAGTTTCTGCAACAACCTAAAAAGAGTCGAACGGACGTTGTTCGGTATGTGGTTTCGAGTAACGTCCACTCAAGAGACCGTCTGCGAGCTTGAACAATTGACAGTCGAGGCAGTCTGCAGGAAGTGACTGGGTGCAAGTCGCCCAGTGCGCCAAAGCCTGCTCGGAGACATAGTCTTGAGACAGGTCCGCTGATGGTCGACGATAATACCGTTCTTGGAAAGGTGGAAGTGAGAACAGCATTTGAAGGACGGAGGCCATGTAACAACTCAAGGGGAACGCGATGAGCGGGTCTATCTACCTGACAACAAGCTACCCCTACCTGTTCCCCAGATTACTGAGTCCAGTGGACCCTTGACCAAAGATAGGTTTAAGAGCGCTTCCATCTTCAGCAGTGAGAGAGAAATCAAACGTCAAATTTTGTTCGATTTGCTGCATAAAACATGAAGTTCCAACAAAGAGTGTTAGGCGGAAACGCCTCACCAGTTCTGTCATACTTTTCTCTGTTTTTCTTTGAGACATTACATTGATTCCAAACGTGGCAAGGTGTAGCTTCAATTCGGGATCAAGACGTGCATCGTTACATGCATAGCAATAGATATCTGTGAGGATCCTTAGCTAGTTAATCGCGGGTAACATCCATGTACACACCTGCGTCACCCTCGGGTGTGATTGTCCCGAGCTTTACGCAAACTGGATGCTGAGTTGCGTTGAAGTGGGCCAATGCGTGACCGTTTCCACCGATGCCACCGTACTGCGGACGACCACAACCCAGAGCTCCACAAGAGAGGCAAAGCCAGAAATTAGACGTCAACTGGCAAGAAGCGCAATGGGCGAGCCCTATGTTGAAGCTCGGTGCTAGCCGCGACGGATACGAAACAAATTACCCACCTTCTGAGGGAATGGGACCGCTCGCGAGCTGTTCAAGTAACAGGGTGTGTTCACAGGCAATGATCTCCTCTTCCCAGGATTTGACTTCTGACTGTCGGGCGGACGAGAGCGACAGCATGATCCCATCCGTCAAACACCTTGTCTGACCCAGAAAGATGGTTGAATACAATGCATTACCACAAAATATATACTTACCGTGTCGCTGCTCGCTACGATCTCCATTCCATTCACTGGATCGCACTTCCAGCATTTGAGCGTCGTGTGATGGTCGTACTTGTCTTCTTCGCGTTCTTGCACGATGGCGAGTTTAGTCATCTTTGCGGGTGGCTCATCGTCTCCCTGATGATATTCTGTCTGTGATGTACAAGTATGAGGGGGCGATACGCACACGACTGTTGGGCTTTGGCTTTGGTCTCCTTTTAACGTTGAGGGTGAAGGTATGACCCGATCGTGCGACGTGGATGCGTGCGTGATGACGATCCTGACCGAGACACGCGCCGTTGAAACAGACGAGACAAACGTCGACACCGTCGACACCGTCCTTATTTTTCAGTCAGTATAACACTACCTGGCGAGATCGATGCCTACCTGGTTGTCAAAGCATTGTGTACACTCTTCGCGATGAACAGACAAGCTGAGCTTTGGCTGCTCAAGCGTCGATAAATCGGACTGATGAGGACAACTTGCCATGAAACGTTTCGAGACGAGAATGAGAACATTTATAGTACAGAGGGGGTGAGTCACGTGATCTACAGTACATCTGACTTGAAGAAACGCTCGCGCGAAATGACCGTCAAGACAGAACGTTTGTAGGGAAAGTCAAAGTACTAGTAAAAACTTGAGCGTACTTCAGTTTTATCATGTCGTTCTCGCTCACCGTTTCAATGTGCATTGTAGAGCCCAACGCGACCTGCACAATCGCCTTGTTCTCAGCTTTCGGTTCTCCGATCGCATGTTCTGTCCTGGGATCCGCTAGAAAAATATAATGGTGGACAGAACGGAGCCAGGCTTGCGCTACAAGACGCGTCAGGACGTCTTTAAAAGTTAGCCAATACTCACCTCTTTCCCAGCCTCTGAACCGCTCTTCCCCAACCAGGACATGGATCCCTCTATCCCACTCCTTGGCACCTCCTGGAACATAAGTTGCAACGTGGTTTTCCTGCAAAGATGTCAAGTATGGATGGATTACGGTTGAGTAACATCCCACCTTGATATACACGACCTCTAGGTATCCCATGAGCTCGCCGTCCCAGCTCATCACCATTGGCAGTACCCCGGAATTGTTCAACACGTCGTGTACGTATTGTCTATGCTGTTCAAGAGATCCCCGCTCGTTCCATCCACTGTTCACGCGATCGTCGTTGTGCCATCTATGGAACGCTTCCAGGTGAGGAGTGACTTGACCCTCTTTACCGACATCAAAGTAGGTAAATTCGAGCGTCTCACCCACTGCAGGACAGTAGCGACGGTAGAGTACTTCGCCCGGCAGAGGCTTGGGTGGTCGTAATGGATGGGCAGTGATGACGAGTGGAGTACGACTGAACGACTGAACCGACGGGAATGGCGAGGCAGCGTGTCGCGTCAAAGAAGACGAAGGGGGGAGCCAACCGCGTGCGTGGTATCCATGTGTCCCCGCACCTTGCCAAAACGCAACCCTGGAGATGAATAATACATCTTCCACCTCTACCTGGCTGCTCGGTGCAGTTCTGCCGAGCCCCGAATGGAGAATGTACGTGTAAATTTCTGTACGATTATCGATTTCTGGAGACAGCAACATTGGGATCGTCTCTCGTTCGCGGTGGCGAACGAATAACGCGTAAACGATTGCCCACATATCCTCTACCACGATTCTCCGAGTGCTTGAGGGATGTATTTCGAGCACGGGATAGCGGGGCACATGCGTCGCGGTGTGTTCGTGCGGTGTCCCAACTGCGGACAAGAGCAAGGCTGCTGTGCGATCCTGAGACTGGTAGGTGCACACTTGAACATTATCGACCGAAATTTGTGCCCTTTGGGTGCCCAGCTGAGTGATCTTCACCCTCGTCCGGTCAGGGAGAAGAAAGTCTGGACTGTGAGCTGAGAGGGCCTTTTGCACGGCCTGCAGACGTTGTGTAGCCCTCATCTAATCTGATAAGGACCTGATGTATCTCAGCCACACGAGAAAATCTTCTTTTCACCATGCCAGTCCCAAACGGAAACCCTCAGCCTGCAGAGGTCTCTGCACCCGCCATCGTTGGCATAAATTTGGGCAACTCGTATGCATCCATCGCCGTGTTTACAAAGGTCCGTTCACCATCGCTCGTCGTGATCACCCACCCACGCATCTGCGAGCTAGGAAGGCGTCGCAGAATGCATCGCCAATGAAGACGGTGAACGCCAGATCGCGTGTGCGCTGGCGTTCCATGGCGAAGAGACGGTACGCAACACCCATGTCATCTCTGCCTGCTCACCCATCTCACACGATCACAGTACATCGGAAACCAAGCCAAGCAGCAACTCGTCAAAAACGCTCAAAACACCATCACTGGATTTCGCAACCTCCTTGGAAAAAAGTGCCTTTGCTCTCGTCGGTTTCCAGTTATCGTTTTTGAAAAATTTCCTTTAGGTTTTCAGAGGTTCCTCAGGACAAACTGTCCGTCTCCTCCCCCGTCATCCAGCACCCTACCTTTCCAGACACACCCGCTTACAAAGTCAAAGTCCTCCAGCCCGCCCCATCGCCCTTGCCTGTCACTGCGACCAACACACCTGCTGCCTCGCAAGTTGCCACTCCTCGTTCCGAACCAGTCGAAGTAGAGCGATTCCTGACCGTCTCTGAAGTAACCACCATCTTCCTCGGTTCCCTCTGCACTTCAGCAGAGGACTTTCTTGGGAAAAAAGTCATCGGCGCTGTCATCAGCATACCCGCTTGGTTCGATGACGCCCAGAGAGAAGCTCTCTCCCAGGCTGCAGAGAATGCCGGCATCCACGTTCTCCAACTGCTCGATGATTCAGGTGCAGTCGCCGTATGCGCCTCCGATAGCGCAGATGGCGTCCCAAGCGATCGAACACAACTCATCGTCGACCTGGGTGCATCCTCCGTCGAACTATCCATTTTATCCATTCGCGAGGGAATCGCATACACATTAGCCACCCTCTCTGATACTTCCATTGGTGGAGACGAAATCGACTCAAAACTGGTCCGGTTCTTCGCTAAAGATTTCACCAAAAAAACGAAAACGCCTCTGACCGTCGCCCCGGCAACGAATCCCCAAGACAAACGCGCAGAGGCGAAACTCCGCCTCGCCGTGGAACACACAAAGCGTACCTTGAGCGCAAGTCCAGGTGCCGCCACCTGCTCTGTCGAATCACTCAAAGATGGGCTGGATTACACCGGATCTATTAACCGCTTGCGGTTCGATATGGAAATCCGGTCCGTGTACGACAAGGTGTATGCCAGAGTCAAGGAGTTGACAGACAGCGCCAAGATCGACCTCTATGATATTGATGAGATCGTATACATAGGAGGGTCAGCCTCGCTTCCAGGCTTGGACGAAACCTTGTCACCAGGATTCACTGAATCTGTCATCACGCCATTCAAGGCAGGAACCGTCGTTGGCGGAAGCGTTGGTGATCCAACCATCATCCTCGCAAGAGGATGTGCTTTGCAAGCACACCTGCTTGTGTCGCTTGCCCAAGAGTCATCGGAAGAGCTGCTGAGTGCATTCAATAAAGAGAACAAAGTGACCGATGTTGCTGCTACCAGTCGGACGATCGGCCTGCTCGTGCCTCAAGAGGACGCGACATCTTTGGGAGGTATCTGGATACCTCTCGTTCTTAAAGAAACACCTCTCCCTTGTCGTAGAACGTTGACATTCGGGGTAGATGCCAGCGAAGCTGATACAAAAGTTGGTTTCGAGCTGTGGGAAGTGAAAGAGGGCGTTAAGGTAGACCATGTGAAATCTCCCAAGTTTGAGGACGATGAAGATGCACAAGAGGAACTCGAAGAAGTAAAAGAAAAGACGCTGACCAAGGAAGTTTATCTAGGTTCCTTGTCGTTATCACCTCAAAATGCCATCCAAAGCAAGACGACAATACAGGTGCAAGCAACCGTGTCCAGCACCGGTGCCCTGGAGGTCAGTTTGCGAGAAGTCATAAAAGACGGCTTTGGGGAGGCAGTAACTGCAACTATTGCGGCGCCATAATTATGATGGTATGCTCCATTCCATTCGTCGCGCACACGCGATCATTGCTCTTGTTGCAGGGATTGACTATAGCACTAGAGTTCATTCCCCGATATCCTCATCCCAATCCTGCATATCGTAGTTTTTACGACTGCAAATATCATGCAATAGAACGCTGCGATTGGCTTACCTCTGGCTTTTCCTTGATGTAGCACCCCATGAGCTCTTTACATTCTGGATCATCCAAGACGATGACCTCGACACCGTTTTTCCTGAGCAAGTTCTCGCCACCTACCCAATTCGTGTTCTCCCCGATTACGACGCGGGGTATCTTGTAGAGCAAGATGGCGCCGGTGCACATGATGCAAGGACTTTGATGGCAAGTTCAAATATCATACTTTTTAACCAGCATAAACGAGGATGACAGTACTCGCACCTCAACGTCGTATACTGTACGAAACCCCACATCATTCTGAATAACATATGCCGGGGGAGAGGACAAGGATGCCTCACCATGATCGTCTTTTTGTAGACGCTCGCCTTCTGCCGACCGGCGTTCTCGAGGGCGGCAATTTCAGCATGTAACGTGGGTGATGACTTTTGAATCCGTTGGTTGTGAGCGCACCCGAGGACGGCGGTGCCGGCCATGTCAAGCGAGTTGCCACCGTGGAAGACAAGTGCAGCACCGATAGGAACACCACCTTCCTGATAGCTTTTTCGTGCCTTGGCGAGCGCCGTGGCGAGTCCGAGCTGGTCGAGGTCGTTCAATGCAGCAATGGGCATGTTGGGTTGCACTTGTGAGACTCTCTCGATGGGATTTCTCATGACAGGGAATAAAATTAAAATAAAAGAGACTGCCCTGAGCAAGGCTCGAACTTGCGACCTCAGGATTGCCCAGACGATTTACCTGGTCATACAAACGTATGAGACCTGCGCTCTAGCCAACTGAGCCATCAGGGCGACAGAGATTTCGGATCAATAGTTTCCCACGATTACCAACCATCCCGTATAATTTGTTTAAATCTAGTGTACGCAAGTCCCAAGATCTAAAACCAAACCTAAGGAATGTCCTCGATGAAAATGGAGTCTACATCTTTCCACGTTCCGTTGCCTCCTTCCTTCCACATTCTCTCCCGTTCTACCCAATATTCCAGTACACCACCTACGCGAGAAGGCGTCCACACACGCTCACCCGTGTCACCATCTGTCTCCGCTGTAAACCATCTTGGTCTGTGGGGCGGTAGCCTCCTATCTTCTCGCGCGCGTCGTGTCGCCCGTTGCTTTTCCTCTTGCTTCTGCTTCAGCTCGTTTGCGCGTTCATACTTGCCCATCTCGAATGCGCGGTGGTCGGGCCGAAGGCGGCAATCAGTTGGGCACAGGAATGGCCTGAGCATGTCTTCAGGACAATCATTGAGCGTAATCGCAAAAGGAGTGAGGTTGAAAGGCGCAGGTGGTTTTTCAGAGTTCCTCCAAAGTAGGATATACTCGGCCATGTAATTTGGCGATGCCGGGCCGCCGACAGTCGCGTCGGGGTGTAGGAATCCACTGCCAGTACCGACAGCACGACATATGAGCTGACTGTTCCAGCGACCGGCAATTTCATACGTGATCTTGCCATCCGAATTGCTAACAGATCCCGAAATCTCAAATGCATCCTTGCCTCGCCACCCTCGAGGCTTGAATGTTAGAATGCATTGATCTCCAGTGCGATGGTTTGTGACCTGTGTTCGATAACAATCAGTGAAGTTCAGTGATTAATGACGTTGTGAACTGACAATCATGTCGCCGTAATGGTCAATGGTAGGGGACCCGAGGATAAACCCAGAAACGTTTGTAGTAACTTTCTTCCACGAATAGTGTTCCAATACCTTTCCTTCTCCGACAACGGTGGTCGCTCTGGGGTAACTCGGTGCCCATTCTTCAGGCAACAAGAGTTCTGCATGCGCAACGCCAGTAGGCCGGATCTCGAAGGACTTTCCCATAAACTTGTTTTGGGCATCAACCTACACACAAGAATTAAAATAGATATATATACCAGCCCAATATCAAACACCATACCTCGCCGAAATAATGCCAATTAGGGGATTCAGCCCAACAAGCAGAAATTGGCGGATGATGGCTGACTTGCTCAGACATATATCTGTATTCTTTATCCAATCTCACGTATTCGAATGTTTCGCTCTGGAAGCAGTATGGGTGCATATTCAGTGCAACATCGAAACAGCTTGCTCACAAGCATGGGATTAAAGGGCTTTGCTATACGTCCAATAGTTGACGAATAATTCGACATCGCAAAGGCGGCAACGAATGCTATCCGTCGATGAGGATCTCGCTGTTGAACAGCCACGTCAACTGCATAGGAATGCATTAACAGTCTGAATCAACGACTATCCAAGACACCCACGGCATTCAGAAAACTCCATATCTTCGGCCTACAACTGAAAGTGAGTTCACCAACTGAAAGACGCAGAGTACGTCTGCCTACCATTCTTTGCAGCATGCTCGTGGGCTCATTGAAAAATACAGGAAAACTGATTTTCGTCAAGTCCTTTCCGATACTGTGCTTCAACACAGACCAGAGACTGGTAGATGGTCGGTCATCTTTCCCAATGGGTAACACGGTCCTCAGGCGTTTGTACCCCAAGAAAGGCTCCAAGTTAATAGCAAGCGGTAATGAGGTTGCAGAGTGTGTAGGACTGGTAAGGAGCTCGCTGACAACGAGATTTGGAAGATTACCAGACTCGATAGCATCAAAAAACTCGTCTTCTTCATCAGTGTCATGAAAGTCTTCAACTTCGTTCTCGCCAGGAGACGGAGATGCCAATCGCGATATTCGTCGCTGGGTAGGGGTCAACAGTACAGGGGATTGAAGGGCATCTGGGACAACGATTTGGGACAGCGAAATCGGAGGCATTTCCACCGCTGTGAAGTAGGTAGAAGCCTGAGCCGAAGGCACAACAGATGGGGCGCCAATCAACGAGAGGGGTCGTTGCCCCACTGTCGCACACCCGGCGTTTTGTAATCCTATGTCAAGGAACCTACTTCCACGTTTGCGTGAACGAGCTCGGAGCTCTCTCTCAAGAGCTTCTCCTTCACGAACGACGGTTTGCAGGCTTTCTTCCCATATCGTTTGCCGTTCGCGTTCTCGTTGGAGCTGGGACCTCCACCATTCATCCCTTTCTTTTGCCATCTGCAGGTATTCGTTTATTATCGACTGGACCGCGGAAAAAGACTCTTTTAAAGCATCTCGAAGCTCTTGGGAATGCAGGTCATCTGATGATAGAGGTAATCCGGCCAAAAGCTGTGCAGTGAGGTCCATCTGTGCGGCAACTGAGTTCCCATGCAAGTCGAAAGTGCTGCCGTGGGGAGGCTGACTCTGTGTCACTTCTGATGCTGCCGAGCTGTCGTGTCGATTCGCAACCTCTTCAACCTCTTCCTCGTCGGGGGTTTGGATGTTGTCCTTGAAGATGTCACCAGCTATTGGAGCATCTTCCTCAGTCGTGTCTACTAGAGATACCTGGTCTCCCCGCAAACTATGTGTTCCGAGGTCTCTCATTGCAGATACTCCTGACTGAAAGCTGGTCCGGATCTTCGATGGTCGCAAAGCACTCTTGTCGCTGTCTGTGCTCCGCCTAGCTCCAAGGCTCCTATCCGCTTCGCGTCGGTACCATTCCATACTCTTGCTAATTGCTTGTGTCCACCGTGCAGCTTCGACAGGGTGGTTTGCTCGCATGTACCATTTCTGTACCCCTGTCGCACTACCACGCGCAGGCGCAGAATAAACTTCGAAACGCGTCTTCTCGG
>JBBPPV010000101.1:0-12374 GCA_038092115.1 Leccinum brunneo-olivaceum
CAACACGACTAGGCGCCAACGGTGCTGACGAAGTCAAAAGCCACCCCTTTTTCGTGGGTATTGAGTGGGATAAAGTCACTTCGAAAGAAGCTGCTTTCATACCACAAATTTCGGACCCGGAGTCGACGGACTATTTTGATCCCCGAGGGGCGATACCTCAACTATTCCATGACGACGACATTGCTCTTACGAGCGGTGGCGACAGCCCAGCCATTAGTTCAGCCACCACCACCCAGCCAACCAATATGTCCTTACCAAGCAACCGAGATTCTGTTCCCTCTCCAGCTAGCGATGACTTTGGGTCGTTCAGCTTCAAGAATTTGCCGGTCTTGAAGCAGGCAAATGACGATGTGATCCGCAAGCTCAAGACGGATCAACTGGCCCCAATCGCTCATACGTTGTCTGACCCAACAAGCATGCACACGCGAAGGCGTAGTCTATCGCAGCGTCACAAGAAGCCTCCGAGTGTTGTGACAACCATAGACCAGAAGACGATCTCTCAAGGCCCTCCTTCGCCGTCGACGTCGACGTCGTCGATTGCGTCCTCGCCGTCGAGAGCAAGTATACCGCCGTCCACACCAGGTAACAGTTCTGCCAACCATACTCGCAAACCATCCGAGTTTGGTGCGATTGAGAGGTTCAAATTAAATCACCTTGATGGGATCGAGCGCAGAAACACGATGCCAAGCCGATTGCGAACTGCGTCTATTTCGAGTAGTGCGGGGGACGGATCAGGATCTGACAATTGGCCATCCTCGGCTGGGCAAAGTCAAAGTCAGTACGAGGTGACACCACCTTCGTCGGTTCATTCTGTGGATTTGCGCAAGGGGCCCGATCCCATGGATCGTGCTGTGACATGCCTCTTGGCTGAGGATAATCCGATCACGGCCAAGATAATAGAGACGCTGCTCATTCGTCTTGGATGTCGTTGCGTTGTCGTTGCAGATGGGTCGGAAGCGATTGGTGTTGCGATGGGTGACATCAGTGAGTTTAGCAGTGAACTGGGAAATTATAAATTGATGATTGCGCAGAATTTGATTGTATTCTGATGGACCTCCACATGCCAGTCTGTGAGTGTGTTCATTCTGGATGCCGTTGCTTGCTGAGAGATGGCTAGTGGATGGGGAAAGTGCTGCTCGGTACATCAAGAGCACAAATAACAAGAACACCAACACGCCGATTATAGCTGTTAGCGCGTACAGCACGGGGGATGAACAGAATGGCTTGTTTGCAGCCTCTCTTTCTAAACCGCTCCAAAGAGTGGATCTCCTCGCTGTGATGCGCAAGTTGGGCTTCAAGACATCGGCAGTGCAAGGCGTCTCGCACGCGCCTGCCAAATTCGTTTCTTCTCGTGTTTCGTGACCTTTTCATGCATTTGTTGTGCATTTTTGGTTCTCATTTCAAGTCTTCTGCTGCAAGTACACCATATACTCATACGCCATGCCATCCCACATTCTCCTTCGACACATTCACCAGCATAACTTTTACAGCGCTTTACATTTTGTACGTTATAGAGTATTGTTTTATCCATTCGCACGTGTAGGGTCGATTAAACTATGGCTGATGAGCGCACGACGAATCAGGTGAGATGGGCGCTGTCGGCACCTCGAGGCGGGCTGGTGGTTGGTGACATGTGGCCGTGTGCTTTCACTGTCACTGTCACCTCCTCCTCCTCCTCCTGCTCCTCCCAGCACGGGCGATGCGGTCCTACAACCATCCAGGTATCCCTTTCATTGACCGTGTTTTCGTCCCTGCTCACCCCATCCATGTCAGCCTTGAATCAACCACCCAGACCCCGCCATGGAAGCGAGACGGGCCCATCACCCTATATGTCACAGACGTCAATCAATGCGCAGCCGTCGTTCATCCCGCCCAGCCTCACTCCTGGCCTACGGCACGCAAGGATATGGGACAAGGGTGCTACCCAACGACCCTATCAACCACCCCGACGCTCGTCGTTGTATGGCGACTATTTCTTTTCGCAACCTCCACCTCCACCCCTCCCACAGAAACCCCAAGCGCTGCTGAAACCCCTGACCAACTCGCTGCCCCCGGTCCCGCCAAAACCGCCCGCACTAGCCATCGCTCCTGTAACAAGAATTCCCCTCTATCCCACGTCGATACCATTGCCCATGATCAACCCATTTTTTCAGCCTCCTGAACCTATTCCTTTGGAGACCGTACGCGACGAGAAGAATATCGAACGCGTGCTCACCCTCTCCGCATCGGAGGCTCGAGAACATGAGGAGTTGATCGCCCAAGAAGAGGAGGAGCTCGCAAGAGCCTTGGAAGAATCGCGACTATTGTCCGACAACGTGTATTCTCTCGATGTGCACTCGCCCACTTCACCATCCATAGATCGAGCATCCATTACTGCCATAAAACCTTCCGCACGCCCTCAGGAAGGCGAAAGCTGGCTACATATGATGACCCCAACAGGGTCAACTTCATCACAGCACTCTTCCGCAAATGAAGATTTTGCCTCTTTCCACCCCTCCGTGAACCAAAATGAACCAGATGGTGATGCAATTGACATCTCTCCCAACAACAACAACGCGCAAAATGTGCTCTCACCCTGGGAGGACTTATCTCCCTCTCCCCCCCTGTATGCTAACGTCGTTTCTAACATCGTCCGAAGCCCTATTTCTGCTCCATCCCCAGATCGGTCAACAGTCGCGCTCTCTCCATCCTTGGCTTCCTCCAGTACATACCTTCCAAATGATTACACACCCTCATCTGACCGTGTCCCTGGTTCGCCGTCTCAGTCACTAACTCATTCGAGTAGTAACGAACACTCGCCAATGCCATCCTTTGCGTCGAGACCGAGTTGGACATCTGTTTCGTCTGATAACAGCACGTCAGCCGGGCGTTCTTTGGGTAGCGAGCTTGCTTCTACTTCCAACGGGCATCGATCCCCTACGCATGCCCCTTCGAGTCCTGATTTTTCTCTTGCGTCGTCGGCTAACCTAGAGCCTCTGGATGAAAGTACTGAAGAGGCGAGTACAGAGCTAGGGCCATCTACATGGCCAGCTGTTCCGCTGAAAGCGAATCAATATGTTGAACCAGAGATGCTCTTGGGTATTTGTATGTCTCTGCTTCGGCCTCGAGTACAACTTGCACCTTTCTTATCATTTCCGTTTAGCTTTGGGCTTTACTCTTCCAGTTATCTCGACAGAGTCGTTGCCTATGGCTGGTGCTATGCCAAACGTGATCACGCTTCCCTATGGCAAAGCGCCGTTGTTCCATTTCCAAGCTCTGAGTTGGCGAAAATTGCTCAAATTGATGGCTAGGCTAAGCGGGACGCGTGTAGAGCCTACTATAGAAGCACTCAGCGTCGCCAAGCATGAGCTGAAGCTGCGCACTGTGATTCAGTTTGTCAAGGTGTGTCTAGACGCGTAGAACGAGGTGTTGTGCTCATGGTTGGGCTTGACAAGATCCATCACTCTGCGTCCGAATGGAGAACGATACTTTATCTGACGACGGACTATCCATTTCCTTCTAGCCTGCAAAATTCACACAAGTATACAAACGGCGATGTTAGCGTCTTGCCTTACTCGTATACACTGTCACCACTTCCAACTCTCCTTCGAGATGGTTCTGAGTCGCCTATGGCCAAGTATTATGTTGTGCCGTCGACAGCGACAACGCCCTATCCTAATCTTCCAATAAATTTTCCCAACCTAGCAATGTATCTTCAATCAGCTGTGCAAGACTCGCGGAGGGCTGTCAACGACAGTTCGAGCGGGATGCGGAAGTTGTCACAGTACATCGACAATTGCTATCAGACAGAAGCAGGGCGCGGTACTGCGATGGATGAGGTAGCATCCAGGAGGGGAGTTGGAGGTATGATCAAGCGCGTTATGGGGAGACACAAGGCCAATAAGAACAGTAGAGGGAACGAGGAGATATACGACCTTGTGACGCCCTTTGTATCGGACGAGTGGGGCTGAGCTCGTCATGTCGTTAATGTGATTGCGGACATTAAAACGCTCTTGATGTCGACCACGGAGACGCCAGCCTGGTCAACGCTGTCCACCGAGGAAGAAGGCATGTACACGACTGTCCTCGCGCGCGTTGTCAATAACATGCCATTAGATGCCATCATACACACCCGCATCACCAACGACGAACGCGCGCTCCGTCGCCTCGTCAAAAAGTTTCACAGTTATGCATCGCTCGCACATACCCCATTATTGCCACCAGCACACGTTGGGAACGTCGAGGATGCACGAGAGGCATTTCTGGTCGAACTCACCGCTTTCGAGTTGGCGCTCAAGAAAAGTGGGATGATTTGCGAGGCCGAGTCACGGCAGGTAGAGGAGTATCAACGGGAACGACACAAAATCGGTACGTGCAACTCGTCCACTTGAACATGTTCAAAATACCACTCCTTTATCCCCAGAGCAGGAACACGACCTGTTGCGCAACCAAATTAGCGAACTCAAGGTCGCCTTGGAACACGCGCAGATGGAACGTAGGCGGAAGATGGAGTACGACTCGATCGCGGAAAAGATAAACATCTTTCCCAGTCGTGATGAACTAGAGCAGTTCGTGGCCTGTGCTCTCCGTCCATCACAAATCTCACTCACGTATGTTGCTCGTCAAGGGCGATTCTGGCGCTGGAGAACGACATGGCCACGATTTTGTCAGAGCATGACACACAAGAACGTATCATCAGGGGGCAAAAGTCAGCTCTGGATAACATCGTTTCGGATCTTGGCACCCTCCGCTTGATGGGTAAAGACAAGGAGATCACGGTATCCCGTCTAGCCTCTCCAATGCCCACTCCTGTCGCCGAATCCATTGATGCAGACGAGGGCACTCAAGGGACCCCACCAGTCGACGACGGAAGGCACGCCGAGTCTGGAGAAGTCGCGGAAACGGAGGACGGGGAAGACATTGAACTTTTTGATGTTCCATTACCTTTGAAGCTGAACTCTACAAACAAGGATGTGACTTCACAGTCAGGAACACCACTGTCCTCGCGAAGGGGAACACACTCGAGAAAGGATCCGCCACCACTCAATCAAGCTGAAGACGACGATATTGAGATGGGAGAGGTAGCAGAGGACCCAAAACAAATAAAACTGAGGAAAAAGAGCAGAGAAGAGTTGGAGGAGGGTGAAGCGACTGACGCAAGTAGCCCATTGACCGATCCTTTGGACGATTAGAATGTCAGGGGTTCGTAGGTAGGTTTACCTCTATTGTCATTAAATCCCTGGCGCAAATAACCTTTCCCGTGAATTGTTCCCTCGCCAAATTTGCTATCGCCTCCATGACAGTTCTCGCTTCCGGACTAACATCATCGTTCCCTGGGTATCTAGGTGAAAAGTGCGTCAAGACCAGCCTTTCTGCTCCGATATGCGTCGCAAATGCGGCAGCCATCTGCGGGGTTGAGTGGCCTCTAGACTTTGCCCTTGCCTCGACACTCTCAAACGTATCGTCATGTTTAGTAGTTGGATCTATCCCGGGCAGATGAGCATTCGTTGCCTCATGAACGAGCAAGTTGGGTGAATAACCGATATCCACAATTGGAGAAGGGTCGTATGTATCACCAAGGATCACAATCTTCCGGCCCGGTCGAGGAGGTGGACCTTGTAGGACGGTGCCATCTGAAAGCTCGATCCGTTCGCCTTGTTGTAAACGACTCATAACCGACATTGGAGTCTTGGTCCGCTTGATGCTTGGGATGTAGTTCTGCGGATTTAACTTTCCCGGGACGGGGGCTTCCTGAATGACATACCCCACGCATGGCACAGAGTGCAGGATGGGAGCTGAGGAGATGCTGACAAGATCATTCTTGAAGATATCCTTCCAGATGCCATCAACTTGGTGGATGTTACGGCCACATAGTTCGGATGAGTGACGCTCGATTTGATCGCCGTTGGGTGGATCAGTTTGGAAGCGAAGCTCATGAACGACATACGGAGCTCCCAAAAGAGTGTGCGTGTATGTGAGGCCCGCACGAACGTATGCACGCGTTCCCAGCGGTCCGTAGATCTCCAGCGGCTGGTTATCCCGTGAGCTTGGAAACTGACATTTTTAACAGACTCACTTCGACTTCGATAATATTGCTCCGAGTGCGTGACCGACGATCCTCGATATCCTCGACCATGCCTCCAGTGCCGTTCGCGATAGATGCCATCAATGGCAGTAAACCAAAGATATGATCTCCTGAGTGTTACTGAGATGCCAGCAGTGGAACAAAAGAAAAAAAAAAAAACTCGAACCATGAGTATGGGTTATGAATATTTTCTTGATCTTTCCCATCTTGACTGTGCTTTTCTGTACTCGATGCTGGGTTGCTTCCCCACAATCAAATAACCATACATCCCCACCCAAACGTAATGCGATCGCGGAATGATTCCTTGTGGATGATGGTTGTGCAGAAGCAGTCCCTAAAAAACAGAGATCAATTGTCCCAAGAGTTTTTCGAGTGGCAGCCATGATTGACGCTGCAAAAAATATTGTCCCTGGCAGGAATTGAACCTGCGGCGCCACGGTACTATGAGATCCACAACGTGGCGATTTAACCACTAATCGACAGGGACTTGACAGTCAACCGAACAAAATGATTACAAGTGAATACCGGGCAAGGGTGATATCTATATTTCTCCTTAGCTTGATTGCGATCCCAAGTTAAAGTAACAACATGACATGCACGTAATCGATACCCAAAAGGTCGTGACGAGTTCGCTCCATATTGACTGTTGCAGCGTCGAGACAGAGAGCGGGATGCGATAGAACTAACAGCCTCAGTGAGGTCATACTAATCCAGCAAGCAGCAGACCCAGGAGACAGGTTTGCACCATGATCGTCTCTCGAACCATGGTTTTGTTCATTTTGTCTAGCTCTTGCGAAGTATGTGCGAGACCATCGACATGAACACGCTCTCGGAAGGGGAGGAAGGTGCCGTCTGCATGGAGGAAATGGTAGTGGGGAAGTGCTACAGGTCAGATGCAAACATGTACTCCCAAAGGCTTTTGTCTGGATCTGAATCTAGCTTACACTGTCAGCATTGAATGTTTTCATCGTTTGGGTGATGGTTCCAATATGTTATTTAATGATCAGGCGGAATTTCGTCCAGTGTCCTCAATGCCGCAAAATCTGTCCGCACGAAGAGTGTGAAATAGTCACCCATACTGCGGTACAACGATGGGACCTACTGGTAAATATCTCAGCGATAGATATTGGAGAGATAGATGTCAACGAAGACAAAGCTGGTTTTATAGAAGACAGCTCCGTCGCAGCTGTAGAAAGATCCCCGCAAAGGGACTTCACTTCTCATTGGCCGTCAGTCCTCGCCTATCAGAAACTCCGAGTGAGGCAGCGGATCTTGGTCCAGAGATTTCTCCTGCGCCCAACGACACAGGAACAGTTGTCTACAAGACTTTACCTTCTCCTATGAAGCGTAAAAGAATGACAGAGTTAGCAGTGCAAAGAGCAGTGAAACAAAGAGTACGATCTGTCATTGCTGATACAGCCCAGCTGCAGGGGTGGTGTTGTGAGTACGTAGATAAGAATGAAATATAAAAATGACGCAGAAATCAGGAAACATGTCATGATATCAGTCCATGAGCGCGTAGCAGTACAGCCCACCTAACGCAGGGTCAACCAAAGACTACCAGGAGAATAACAAAGACTTACTCCTCTTTCTCTGACTCTAGTTCGACGATTCTCCGTTTCAGTTCCCTGTAAAACCCGTAAAATACATCCAGCAACCACAAAGGCGAAACTTACGAGTTCTCCTTGCTCAATGCGTTCCGCGACTGCTTCGTTTGACACAAGTCCTTTGTCATCGAGTCCCAAGCCTCATCGTGAGGGAGGTTTGCGTCGTCGTACATTGCATCCAGTTCCTCGTTAAACGCCTGAATGATGAATATCATGTTTACTACCCCACGATCGCCATGCACCCACCTCGTACATGATCTCCTTTTCTGCTGTTGCGTCTGTCAACAGGCTCTTGACAAGTTCACATTGACGTTTGGTATTCTGTAGTTCCACTCGCGTCCGATCAAGATCCGTTGCCCTCTAAAGCAAGTATTAATCTGTGGCACTTGAACAACCGTTGATGCTCACCTCCTTGATTTCCAGTGTAAACTGTTCAAGGTTACTTCGCAGGGTGTCATGCTGTGATATTCCCCGAACAAGATTTTGATCTGCATCTGCTAGAGATTCCTCTAGGCGAGTCAAAACAGTCGAGTTAACCGACTCAGATGTATTTAATTCCCCTACAAAACTGCGCGTTCGATTGAGTGGGGTCATTGGACCTTCAAGTTGTCGCCTGCTAATGAGATGACGCATCTCCTCCATTCGTTGTTGGGCTTCCTTGGTCTTTTCACGGGAATCCTGTGAATAATTGTCAATAGCCACATCAAAACACCAACACATACAAGTGGCAGGGCATTAGCTCTTTGGGGGGTGCGCGCATACGACTTTTCTGGAGAAGACTTCCATGCATCATTCGGACTATCACTCGAATTTGAACGTAGATCTGAAACATCCATCTTCATCCTCTTCACTGCGCGGTGCGATAGTTCAACCTGGATGGTTGGTGAGCAGACCAAGAAAATCACATACAAGAATTAGACAAACCTCCTCTCTAGCTGAGGTCACAGCCCGCATGATATTTTCTGTGTACTCGGTGGTGAAATGTGAAAATGAGGGACGTCCTGGTTTGGACGTTTGAGGTGACACTTTCCGTGGTGAGATAACCCTTGCTGTCGTCTTTGAGAGCGGTGAGGTCCTGTGTTTTCGGGTTGGCGTATATGAGCTGTGACTAGAACGAGTGGACGACTTCTTCTTGATCGAGAGGGGTTCAATATTAGTGAATGGCGTCACAGCGCCATTTGTTGCTTTAGGGGTACTTTCAGTCTTGCTAAAGGGCCCAAATGCTTGCCGTTTGCTGCGTGGAAGAGGTGACGGGGAGGCATCATCGGGTGTGGATTGTTCAAAGTCTTGGAAGGATACAAACTCATCGTCCACCTCCACTTCCGCGGGAAGAGGTTCATATCGCGATAACATCGCTGGACTAGCTGAAGGGAGGGGCGAGGGGCTGCGCGGTCCAAACCGACGGGGTTCCACAGACAATGGAGTATCGAGCTGGGATGGGATAGGGAGGCTCCTTGCAGGGGAATTCGAAGCTTGCCGAGAACTTGATAATGAATTTTCCTTTGCTGTCGATGCACGGGACATTGGGCGTAGTTGAAGTGGTGGTTCCTCTGCAGATGAGTTTATACATCATCCAAAATCAGAGTAAACTCGACAACATGCCTTCGTAGATCGTATCTTCCACAGGTTTTTCCACCGTGCCTGGGGGGACGTATTTGCCATGTTGGCTCTCGCTGTTCCGTCTCGCAAGCTCCAAGCGCATTGACAAGTCAGGATCCGATCGGTCAAGTATTATTTGTTCATCAGCTCCGTCCTCGTCCTCGTCACCGTTAAACCGTTCGTACGAAGAAGTCCGCGAAATTGACGACACTAATTGCGGCGAAGACCTGCCACTTCCAGGAGAGCGACCTCTTTTGATAAGTTTCTTCCGAGAAGTAGAAGATTTATTTGCAGAGGAGTCGTCATCCCCAGAAATTAAAGACGTTGCCGCAGTATTAGTCGATCCTGAGCGGTAGGAGAACTTTGCGAGGCTACCCTCTGCCGTGGTGGTGGTCTGTGTGTATGTTGATGATCGACTAGCAGATGACTTTGTGCGACGGTGGCTACCGACAGAGGTGCCAAATAGCTCAGCCTTGGACGACCCTGGTCGAGTGTTGAAGAGATTCCTTGATATCACATCCAGACTGAAGATGTGTGCCCGGGATTTTGCAGTCGCAGTCGGTGTTGCAGGCCGAGAATCGTTTCCGGTGCGAAATTTGAAGAGGCCATATTGTTGGACTGTATCAAGACACGTCAGCGAGTCATCGTGGAGATCAAAGACGACTCACTCGTCTGCACAATTCGTCCCGGTATTCTGGAGGTTTGCACTATCTCTTCTTCAGGGTCGTCGTTCGGGTCACTCGAGGAAACAGAATACCGGGATATCTCCCCAGCCATCGGGTGAACCCTCACGATCACATATGGCGGACCACCCATACCAAAAGGTAATGGATCTGCCGTGCCCTGAGGGTCAATGTGCATAACGATCTTGGTCTGGAGGGAAATGAGCGACCGCCAATACATTCCAGACCAGAGCAATGACTACCTTTTTACTTTCTTGCAGAAATGCCGTCCGCTGGTAGACATTGAAATACGTGCGGGCAATGGTGGTTCTCCCGCCCCTTGCTTCGACTTCTTTCTCGTCTGCACACAGTACCACAGATTGACCTGCTTTAGTTCTGTACTTTGCCTGAGCTGACCAGAGGTTTCCCAGAAAACGTTCCTTCTCAGTCAGTGTTCGGGTAGGGTCGAGGTTGATGGGAGCAGGTGGGAACACCACCGAACACGAACGGAATGATCGACCTGACCACCTGTCACCTTGATCTTGGGGAGGATTTTCAATGTATACGTGGAATTCTTGTTCAAAAAGGTTTAGCCAATTGTGCGGTCTGAACTTTTAAGGATCTTACCTGCATCTCCAACATCAGCGACGACGACGTCACATAGGTCAAACACTCCTTTGCAACTCATACCACTCTTCTTCATTCCCAGAGGTAGTCCACCGGTTTTAGCCAACTTCTCGACTTCATCCAAGCCAGATAATAAACGTCCACTCTTCTCTCCATTGCTGGGTCGTTTTACGATCATAAGTTTATCGTCGAACAAGAACAGCGTACAATGCAACGAAGTAGCGGAGATGCTCGATGTCGACGAGGATGCACCTGGGGGTCCATCCACTATGATGTCTTCGATGTCGATGCAATCGATGAACCGCCTCGAGTTGGATATCAACCCAGCAGGAAAGCCATCAATGGTCGCGCTTAGGCAATACATGACAGCTGCTCGTCTCGTGTGATCGTCCGTCTCAGCTTGCGCAATTTTGCTTGCTATCTCGTCTGCTTCGATCAACTTTGCACGTTGAGGATCGTCTGGTCCCATGAGTTTGACCATCGTACGGAAGAGTAAAGTATATCGAGGAATTCGCTGCACTGGGTCCATCAGGAGTTCGCGCAACCCGACCCGATTTCTCGTCTCCGCACTCGAGTATTTGATCCTCTGCAAATCCAGTTAGCCAAGACCAACCAGGATCACCAAGTGTGTTATTCACGTCAATGTACGCTGCAAATCCGGAAGACTTTTTCATCATCTCGCGTTCGAAAATTGATTGAGCCTCCTCGCGCTTGACGTAGTATTGTTTATAATGCTCGAAGCCTCTGAGCTCTTTGAGGTGCCGCAAAGCAACATCACCAACGTTTCGAGATCCGCTCGATGCAACCATCTTCTCTAAATCCACCAAGAATGCCTCATTGACCGGTAAAAGGGTATCAATGTTTCCGAACAGCGTCTTTGCTTCGTATGGAGGCAGTATCGCTGTACTTTTGCTTTTCGAGAACTGGCGCAATGGGTCTGCATAGTCATTTTTAAGGTTTCGGAGGCGCTTGACATATGACCGCTCAGTATTTACGAGTTCATTGATGACCTCCGATAACGCGGACGAGTCTGTCGTCGATCGTTTGCGATGCAGTTCGCCCTTGAACACGGTATGTTAGGCTCGAGCAGGAATGTTGATAGCATTACCCACTGTATGGTGTGTGATGGTAGTCTCGGTGGCGGACGGCAAGATATTGTTGTCGTCTTGACCGAGCCACGGGTCTCCAAGTGAGAGCACCAAATCCTGCACATCTGAAAGAAATTGTCGAGAATCGAGCCATGTCAGACAACATAACCTACCTTCAGGAAGTCTCTTCCCCCCTTCACATCCTTCTACCACGACCCCGCAATAAAACACGCGTTTGGTGACAGTGGCATCGGGACGTTTGCGCGGGGTAGCATCATCACCACTGGCCAGAGGTACCACCTTTCGAGGAGAATTATTGAGAGCCATCAGTCTTCATCAACGCCTGGATGTGAGGTGTATGTAGTTCGCCGGAGCGAGGAGAGCAACCGTTTCAAAGAAATCTTTGACAGTTGACAGAACAAAACGACTTGTTGAGCGCGCGTCTGTCACGTGATCAATGTACCCGTACATAAAAAGATAATAACTCTACGACGAGAAATGCAATACTGTACTATGGGTGATGGATATGCTTGCAAAGTGAAACAAACGATCGTGGCGAGGGATGAATCATAAGGGTGGTTTGGTCATGGTCACTAGTACCTTTGCAAAAATGAAAAATTACGTCGGATGCGTGAGGGAACTGGTATAGCGTCTTCTCCACGCGTCTCCTGCGGCAGCGTAGAAGCCGTGTGCCGGCGTTGGGGCCCACATGATGAAAATACCCCCT
>JBBPPV010000102.1:0-12371 GCA_038092115.1 Leccinum brunneo-olivaceum
TCGGAACACCTTTGCATGCGCTCCCAATTATGTCTTTTTTTTTTTTTTTTTTTTTTTTCTTGGTCTTCCATCCTCTTGTACTTTTCTTTTTCTTTTCCAACACTTGCTTGTTTGGTATGTCCTCTTTCAAAAAATTTTTGACCACACTGGCATCAACCGCATGATATACAAAAACTATGCAACTACGGACATCGACATCATCAACGGCGTTGAGTACATGTGTGCATTTTAGTAGCGCGGGAAATTGGTCGAGGTTAGTGGACGATCATGATCACCATCCTCCACCGTTGTAGTTACCGCCACCGTATCCACCGCCGCCACCACTGTAACCGCCGCCACCTCTGTAACCTCCGCCTCCACCTCCTCCACCGTAACCTCCACCTCCGCCGCCGCCAGAAGGCTTAGCGTTCGCAAGGTTAACCCTGATACGTCTACCATCAAGATCATGATCGTTGAGCGCGCCGATGGCAGCATCGGCCTCGTCTCCCGAGGTAAAAGTGACGAAGCCAAAGCCACGGGAACGACCTGTTTCCCGGTCTTTCATCACAATGGACTGTGTCAAGGAAACATTGACAACATCAAGGCCGATGGGATGATTTATTTTGAGGAGACATGCATGAAGATTTATTTAGCAAAACAAGGCATAAAAAAGGGACTCTCGACCCATCGGCGTGCAATGATAGGGAGATTCCATGACAAGATCGCGCACATCTGTAACTTGGCCATATTGTTCAAACGCCTTGGAGGAGGATGAGTCAGTAGATGTTCATAATGAAAAGAGAGAGAGAGAGAGAGAGAGCACTGACCTGTCGTAGGGATTCATCCGTCGTGTTCCAACTTAAATTACTAGCATCGATGGTATGAGTGGGTCATCATCGAGATCAGCAGTCGACTCACCCAACATACAACTTTGCAGCCATGGTCAGAAAGGGTTGAAAGAGAGCGTTGCGGAGTACCGAGTAAGGTTCATCTGGGTTCTTATAGTGCGCCCGTTTTTTTCAGACTCCCCTGCCTGCATTTGGACAGCTTCCGCTCTTATCTAGTTCCAATCCAGGTATCCAGCTGACTATTCATATGGTTGGTAAAGGCTGGGTAATAAACCCCGTTGCTGCAGCTTGCATGCTGTCTCCTCGAGGGAGGGCGTACACACGTGTTTTGTTCTCTCGTTTATCATGCCTGGATGCCTAGCTCGTCTCTGGAAACCTTTGACTGCTCCACGAGGGTGAGCCCAAGTTGATGCTACACACACAATGCGACTCATGTTGGGGAACAGGGACTCTCGAAATATACTCATACTCGGGTCCCTCGGTGTCGGGAAAAGTCTGCTCATAAACATGCTTATCGGAAAAGATGTCGCCCCAGTAAGCGGCGACATTGGTGTCGTACATCCACCCATCGTGGAATATCCTCTCGCTTTGAACACCATGGCAGGAGACACCTCGTCGCACCTCCATCCTGATCTTGTGCTCAGATTGTATGATACAGTCGGATTGGAACACCGTCCATCACCTTGGGGAAACATTCATGCGTGTATGAAGCGCAATGGCGGTGTCGATGTCATTCTGTATTGCATGCGCCGTGGTCGCCTGTCGAGCGAGCAGTCAAAGCACCTGCGCACCATCTGGAGGACATACTGTCGAGGAGGCGTCCCTCTACTCTTGGTTGTCATCGGCGTCGACTTTCGCCGTGAATCCACCGAAAAGTGGTGGGAAGCGAATGGCAAGGATCTCGCAAACGCCGTTGATGTCGATGTCGGATTTGCTGATCACATCTGTCTCAATACTTGGAATCCTGCCCATCCCTCATGGAAAAACCAGAGTGTAAAGTATGAGGAGGCACAGAGACTTGTCCGTGACTTGGTGATACGCCACTGTAAAAGTCGATAGTCTGGTATATGATTGGTGCACGATAGGTTGTATATCTAGACGACTCTGCGAGATCAACCTCAAGCTGCATTGTGCGAGTGAGCAACGACCAATCATGAACAATGTGAGGACTGACCTCGTGCATGGCGCGACCTCATCAATTCTTCTGCCTGTTCCCTACTCAACCCACAACGATCCATGAGACTCCTGACGGATAATTTCCTGTTGCCAAACTTGACAAGCTTTTTCAAGAACGACATGACCCAGATTTCCTCGGGCTTGGCAAAGGAGTTGCCATAAGTAATCGAATCCTCAAACATAGTCAAGACCAATTGCCGGGAGAGCGATAGTTTGTCACGGAGCCTCTGGTCTTCTGGATCGTCCTCTGCTGATGTGATACAGGCATGCCCAGCTACCGCGCTCGTCTTCAGGCTACAAGCTTTAAGAACGCTTTCCCCATTCGCTTCCCACCATTTCTCCATTTGATTACCTGTCTCGAGGTGCGTGATGATGAACGCGATCGGAATTTGACCATCGCAGAAGAATTCGTAGAAGAGCGTAAGCGTCTTGATTTCCGAGGGGGAGAGCCGGCCACCACTTTTGCAAAATACAAGCAAGTCAACACCGCCTTTATCATGCAGATCCCGAATCAACCGGGCAGCATTCTCCAAGGCCATTCCAGATGCATCGTTCCCATCGAGAATCCCATTGAAACCGACTGTGTCCCAGACCAGGAACTGGTGTAATCCCGTGTTGATCTGGTAACAGCCAAAATCCAGCGTGCAATTCTGAAGGCTAGAAGAGACTTTGGCTACCGGCTTTCCAACGACGAGATTGATGACTGAACTCTTTCCAGCGCCTGCCTCCCCGAAGAGGACTGCATGAAAGGGCTTTTTCTGCGACTTAAAGTATGTCACCAACTTTTGAGCGTCAACAGTGTTCAATTGGCAGGATTCATTCAAGCTTTCTACAGCCTTCGCGCAAAGGTCGTTTGATGATAGATCCAGACGTAATTTGGTTGGGGAGGCAGCATGTTCTTGCAGTAGCGCCGTCAACGCCTGCTTGGATTGACTGTAGACGTGATCGGATTGTGGGGATCCATCCCGAACAGTGGTGATGCACGCGTGTGGAAGGAATTGGACCCCGACGCCGCATCTCTGCGCAATGATATGCTTGTTGCGGTACCACCATCCCTCGTCCGGCGTGTCAAAGTGAGTCAACACGAGGGCTATCTGTGCGCAGCCATGAAAGAAAAAGCTGTCCAGCAGCCAATAGAGGTGACGAAAGGAAGCATTTATGCCGTCCTTGCGTGCGCAGAGCAAAATAAGGTCAACACCATCATGTAAATTTTGCAAGACGGCGTGTGCTTGTTCGTAAGGAGACAGTGGATTGATGTCCTTTGCTTGGGCCTGGTTAAAGCCCGTTGTATCCCACAATCGAAAAGTCTTTTCTCCAACTGAGACTGGGTACCACTGGGCTCGCTTGGTACAAGATTCGACGCCTGTAGACACGTTCGCTATTGGCTTGTCAGCGAGAAGGTTGATGATTGAGCTCTTCCCACTGCCAGTGACACCGAACAATGCGACCTTGTACACTCGTCTGTTGGAAAACGTTGGTCCAAGAATGGCACCTCTTCGATGTTTGAGCTTACTCGGGTTCGCCTTCCATTGGTACTCCTGTGTTGGGAAAATGTTCCGAATAAGGTCCCACTACATGAGCGCGTTATCTTGGCTGAGCTTGATGCCGATAATAAGCAAAGAGCTTACGACGGATGAGAAATCTGTCCGATTCGAGATCAGCTCTGTGGATGGGAAAGGAGAGTGTTTGAGTTGTCAATGAATCCGAATTTCTGCCTCAAGGCCATGGCATGTTACCGGAAGTGGTCTGGTTTTCTAGCACGGACCCAGTTGGTCGACGTGCACCATGTTGGCAGACTTTGACGAGGATGGGACGAGCAACTTACTTTGTGCTGGAAAGTGAGAAGACATGTGTATGACCAATCGCACACCTTGGACTTGTACAGTACCTCACTGAGCAGTGGAAATACCCGCCTTTTTTTTTTTATCACCCCTGGACCGTACAATCCGTTCAAGAAAGACATTTATACTAAGCGCGTCATTGAATGTGTGTACCATGCTAACCCAAGACGTATTAGGTTTTCATTGGAAGAGGCCACAAAACTGGCCTGGTTCTAATCGATGATCAATACCCCCCAGGCTGCTTCTAATTGTGTTTTCGCCTGCCCAGGCAAAACGGGCAAGTTCATTGGTTCCCACCCCCTGCTTCTGCTAGGCATTATCGCCGTCATCTTTCACTTTCTTATAGGTGCATATGATGGGCACACGTGTCGCTTTGGTGTACCTTGGCAGCAGAGATGAGGTAACCGCTGCTGCAGGCAAACTATCAGGTCACCTTGGCAAGTCAGCCTTTCTCAGCGCTATCATAAATAAATCCCTCAGCGTCTTCTCCGATTTATAACCCTCCCTTCCCTTTGACTGCATTGTCAGCCCCTCTTTTCATGCCATCTGACTGTTCCCCAACCACGGGGGATTATATCTGTCATAGAACACCACTGCAATCCCTCTAATAAATCAAGCGACTCGGAAATGCCTCACGTGCCATGGTCAGTGACGAATATCACATAATGGTCCTAATTTACGGCCTGAAAATCAAAACCAGTCCATATAATGATCAAAACTGGGCCCATCATCGCACCTCCATCCCTTCCGAGGCAGGAAATTTTCGCGATGAAAGTACCACGTGAATAATAATCGCTGTTTGCGACTCCATGTTCTGACAAATCTTCAGCAATCCCCATGTACTACCACAAACGAGCTCACGACTTCATGCGTCACACATGCAGTGAGTGAACGGACAACGTTAAGCAAGAATCCCCCCTTCTGACGATTTCCCCCGGATCCTAGCAACTGCTTTCGGCTGTCCAACTCGTTATCTGCGCCGCATCATGACGAATCAACCCTTTCAGCAACGCACCCATCATACTCGTTCCTACCTGCAGGAAGTGATCCATTAATCGATACTTCCACCGACTACAGGGATATGGGCTTTCCCCTACTCACTGATGCACACAGCATGTTGGATTCATTTCACCCTCACCTCCAGCATAATCTACCTCCAAATGCCGATTATGGTGTCTCTCCAGGTACCCACTACCAGTCCGCATTAGATTCAACTGTGTATTCCAGCTCTCTTTGTCAACAATTTTCCTGGCCCCCCGGAAACGTTCAGGTCAACTCTGTGGATGAATATCCGCTAGCTCCCAGCTATCATCAACCCCCGGTCACTCAGCTCCACAACTCTGGTACCACGTCTCTTCCACCTCCCGTGGATTATACTTTGGAGCAGTATAGTGGAACGTTGGGTACCTCGTACCCTTGTCTATGGACGGAAGGTAGTGTTACCTGTCACATGCTGGTGCCGGCCACCAGATCCCATATGAACCGCCACTTACACGCACACCACGGGTTCGGCGGCCCTGATACTCGACTGACGAAGTGCAACTGGGCCGGATGCGGAGAAACGATGCAGCAGGGCAGCATCGCTAGACACATGGTTACGTGTCACTTGCAGACAAAAGTGACCTGTCCCATGTACTCCAAGAAACTGTCTCGACAGGACGTTATTTCCAAGCACCAACGTGTTTGCCCTGCCGCAAGTGCTTGGCGCTGAGCGTGGGCGTTGTTTGATTGTCTCGATAAAATTTTCCGAGTGATAATGATCCTCGACTGATATTTGCAAAGGCCTTGTTTTCCCCCATATCCAGTTCCTTTCGTTTGCTTGAAGAGTTGGATATTTGTCTACATTTCACATGTTGCGTTCGGTGCTACGACTCTACGAGGGCAGGTTACTACCTCTCCCTCTACGCATTTCAACTTGCCTAGTACAACTACTACTGACACGTCCTTACGTTCTTCCATCTACCGCATCTTGAACACGTACATTGAGGCCCATAATTGCACTGGCAAGTGAGACACAGAGCAACGATCAGCCATACTGGTGCGCTACTGGCGGTGCCCTCATGTAACTGTCTTCGGGAAGACGGCGGTCCTCCTACCACGCCGGCGTGAGAGACAACGTTTTTGCGACAAGGACGGTCCTTTGACGAGCAAAAAGTCGGACCCTTTGACATGATAAGCGCTTTACATGAATACCTATGCCACATTCACGCGTTTAGTTCGGGAGTCATCCAGCTGATCAGAGTCCGCAAAGGTAGTATTGTACTCGAGTGTACCGGCACACGGGTACTCGTGAGATCCGGTCGCGGTGGTACGGATACACACGCGCTCGATCATCTTGTACTCTTTGATCACTGATTGGTATTATTAGAGACCGTTCCTTCCTGGTGAGCCAGCGGCAGTGCAGTTCTTGTTCGGATCCCTGAAGGACTACCTACCCCAATAAGCAGACGTCAAACATCCCGGAAGGTTCGGTGGAGAGGCTAAGTTGACCTAGCCACTAAACGGTGTACTTAAAACACACCTTTTTCTTCTTCAAGTGTTGGCTATGTGACACACCCCACCGAGGTTCCGCACATGGCTAATTTTAGTACCAATCCCATGCCGTATCATAGGCCCAGTGCGATGCTACCTTGATGTGTCGCCTCTGAGCACACATGCATCGCTTGCCACGTTGAATTCGACCTGGCGCCCATTGCCTTGATTTTATCCATGCAAACTCAAACAAGATATCCCCTCTGACTTGTGGTATGCACGTCTACGTTCCTATGTACAGCTCTGAGTTCGATCCCTTGTTTTTCAGCGACATGGGCGCTTTTCGATTTCTAATTGATTGATGTCCTGTGTGCCTTGATTGCAGTTGTTCAGGTCTCGCGCGTCCCTTTTGCGGTGCAGGTCATTCATGAACAGATTGTCAACGGCAGATCCACTTCTTGCTGTATCACGGTTAGTTTTCAGTAACTTCGGTGTGATCCGTCTACAGTGCAGGAAGCGCAGGCAACCTCCTACTCCCGATCCCGTTGCACATTCTGGAACAATGGCACCATGCTGGGGGGTGCCTTTTAAGCTGAACATCAGGCATCACTTTTATTGCACTCGAGTGATTCATCACCGATTCTGTGCTTCACTAAATCCCGAGTTGAAAATGTACTCGTTTACGAACAAGTAAGACGCCTCTTCCTTTAACCAACAATTTGTGTTAAACTACTCATAACAGTGGCAGTTTTGCGAAGTCATTTGGATGGGATGACCGAGACTACTACACTCAGATGCCCCAACAAAATGCACCAGTCATCGGCGGCCTGTCACGCAGTGACTTGCACGGGCCAAGTGGATCCCACAGAAAAAGGTATGCATAACAGGATCTCCGACCCGGAGTGCTAGACTAACCTCATCGCAGCTATGCTACTATGGTTGCTGGTTTTCCGTTGGACATGACACCGTGGCCAAACAATGGTCCTCCATGCCCTTCTGCGTATAGAGAGGGTGGGTGGCCAAGCAATCAGTACCTCGATGAAACAAGCCCTGGATCCTTGTTCAACACACCCGGAGGCAGTGTTATCGGATCAGAGGTGGACCTGTTCACGGGAATGCAAGTCGCACCTCTAGTAGAGCAAGGGATCCCATCCAATTTCCAGCTTGGCCTGCCTCCCCCTCCAATCCGTACATATGCTTCTGGACCTTGGCAGTCCACTTCTTCCTGGTACCATCCTGTGCATGCCGATAGGCAACACAGCGATTGTAATACCTCCATCGGTTCCCCCGGAACAGGTCCCGATATTCAGTTGGCGGGTCCTTCAAGGATTACTGATCACTCGGAGAAAATCTCTTGCCAGACTGATCGTTTTCACCCAACCGTCGCTTCAAGTTCTATGCAGTTCCTGGCCCATTACGATCATGTCCCCGTATCCCGTACGTTTGCCATCGATCACGTTCTTTTTTTTTTTTTGGAACAAGGACTCATACGCCGCACAGCACCCCCACCAGGATCGCGAGGCGAACGATGGGATCTCCCAAACGCATCCACGTTCCAATGTTGGTGGAAAAGCTGGCGTGGGACGCGGTGCTCGGCAGTGATCGCGGGAGACAGAAGAAGCGTCACAAGTCACCTTCGGGACGAGCACGACTTCACGTGTGACGGCCAGACGATCGCGTGTGCATGGTCCGGGTGTACAGCGTGGATGCAACGGAGGAACATTCCCCGACATATCATCGCCTGTCACTTTGGGATCAAGGTAACATGCGATGGGTGCGGCCTGGCTCTGAGCAGGACAGATGCGAACAAAAAACATCGGCTTGCGTGTGTGGGTGTCAAAGAGGCAGCCGAGGAAGACGCTCAAGGCGGCTATTTCTAGCGGCGGAGTTGGCGTTTCTCGGTTCTACCGTTTCTGCTTTAGACGCCTGTTATTTTTGAAGTCCCCCCAGACGGGGTTATATTCTTCGTTACGTTTGCTTGTAGAATCAGATGTATTGTCCGGTGAATTGCATATGTTCGGGTCTCTTGAAAATGGTGGTCTCATTATTTGAGTGTCGAACAACCGACCAGTGACAAGTGCGGGAAGAAGGACCAAGGCGAGCTTGTGGCATCAACGCACCGGTGGAAGAATCAGTCAGAGAGTTGGCAACAGGTCTCGTCTCACGGATCCTACCGTTTGGAACACAGACTCATGTTCGCGCATGCCTGAAGAAATCACGCTCATTCAAACGATTTTTAAATTTGTATGTACCTTGTACTTCATGTTTGTGGTTCCCATCTAGAATAGCGTTCAGGTCTGCCCTTTGCGTCTGCAAACCGCTGTAAATCCCTTGTCCGATAGCAAAAGCCGTGAGCTGTAGTACCATGTGGACAAGACACCTGCATCCCGATAAATTTCATCCATGTACTCAGCAAGAACCGGAGAGGTGGGCGACCTTGCAGCGGGTAGCATGCAGGAAAAGCAGCTCGGGTGCAGGAACTGGAAGGTTTTTGCGATCCGGGGCTGATAATGTGACAAATTGGTGCCCGCCCGGTCTTGGACCGTAACACTTGACTTCATAACGATCCTCCTGAGACTGTACCTGATGAATGTCGTGGCTCAGAAAATATGTGGCAACACAGACACTCGCCGTAGTTTCAAAGTACAATCCCAGCCGATCAAATAAATCGTGCACATTTGATTCCAAAGTCATGACATTGATCAGGGAATGAATGTCTCCCCGTTGAACATGCTGATGCTCATAACGGAACCGCCGGAGAACGGCCAGCGTGGAAGCGGGATAGTCAAGCTAGGCATTTTGCTTACAGTCTGTAATATGGGTGATTGTGTCAACGCACCTTGGTATTATCTTACACATCTCCAATTGTCTCGAACGAGGGCCTGTACAAGGGAAAAGTAAGGAAGAATGAAGCTGCGGTCAGTCACTAACGCGATCTTTGGCATCCTTGTGATTCCTAGGGGCCTGGATAACGGTCGGCCTTGACTTCAAAGGAGGGCCGTGAATTGGATTCGGCGTTCGACCTTTGTGCTTCTTGACTAGGCAGAAGACTCACAAGGCATGATGACGACTACACCGACATCGGTGAGGTCGCTGCTGTCACTCTGCGACCTCAGCGCGAACACCACAAGTGGGGGTGCGTGGAGGCGAGCTCCATCTAGTATGCAAGGCAAACATTCTATGCGTCGAGGTAACTGGGATCATACGTTGTACTCGAGGAGAGTGTCACATTTGAGAAACGTCCATGGAACGTAGGTTTACATAGTGCCAATACGCGCGTACGGCGGCGCAGCCAAGAAACAGGGAAACAATACATACACGACGGATCGTCATACAACATCAGACAAGCGATACACTGTGAAAACACGAAAGCAAAAAGAAAATAAGTTACAATCGGAGGACGTCGCAGTTGATCAAATTGTATAATAAAAAAATTGAGAAATGCAGTCTTACTTGCCCTGGAAACTCTGCATGATCGTCCGTAATCCAAAGCGAAGGCTCGGAGGTGGTGATCTAGAAGCACGGCCCTTCACAGGGGAAGGATGCCAATTGTCAAAGGTAGAGAACCCCATTCTAGAAAGTTTCTGAAAGCTGCGCGAAGCGTCTCGCTCGCGGCCACGTTGCGTGGAGTCGTAACCTGGAGCTGTCGATATACGGGATAAAGGAACGCCTACTTGGGAGCCAGACGCAAGATCTGGATCTGGATCAGGCGTGCGCGAACGTGCGCCGTCACATATTGGCTCTCCAGGGGAGCTGTACTCGATGTATGGTGAATCGTCGGAAGAGGCTGTCCATGTACCATGGCGGAAATGTTCTGGTGTTGATTTTTCGCCCGAAGAAGCTGAGACTGATTATATTCTCGAGTTTGACAAATAGGTATACAAACTTACCACTGTCGACACGGGCTGGTTTGGTCGCGGACAAAAGTGACAGCTCTCGGCTCGAATCACCAATATCCGGAGTCTGTTCTGTAGCCTTCTCCTTCAGCCGTCTTTCAATGGCCAGACTCTCTCCGTAAGCAGCAAGTTGTGCACTGAGTGGCGTTCTTCCCGTCTCAGAATCTTTCTTGACGTGTTGTTCAAGATACTGTTCCATATTTAAAATGGATTGCTGTGTGCGCTGAACAAGCTCTTCCGCTTGTGCATGTGAGGAGATTGTGGAGATATCTAATGGGAGATGTAGCTTACGAGAACGCTGGTGCGTCTCGTGGGTCTCTTCGACATCAGCTTCATATTCCCCAAGCGCATGTCGAATTCGTGGGCTTCCAGGGAGATGCGGTGTGCTTGGAGTAGCGATGCTCCACGCAGCGTCACTTGAACTAGACTGAGGATATGTGGAAGCGGTGCCAGTAGTACTGGCGCTGCTGACGGAGTCCCCGCGTAACCTACTCTCAGCTAGCGCATCGTCGGAAGGCGGCGGGACATTGATGCTAAAAGGGAGCTGGGATGTGGAGGATGAATGATTTTGAGTTGGATGCGACTCGGAATTGGACAAGAAAATGCCATATTCTTCATCGACATCATCGTCGTTGTCGAGTACGATGTTCACGAAGACGGGTGCAGCAGCATGTGGTACAATCGGGGACTCCTCGATAGTGTCAGGTATCCTTCCAAACTCAGTGTCATCATTCCGGCTGCCTGAAGTCATGGCAAGTGAGCGCATCCGATTCTCCAGTGAACTTCGAGAATTTGGACTTCTGGCGCGTGCGGGATGTGAGGTAGATTCTGAAAGAGACCTTTCAAAGCGGATATTTCGAGGAAGGGATCCGGGTTGTGGTACAGATCCGTGGCCGGAGAGGGAATGATTATGCATTCGTAGAATGCCGGATTTGATTGGTGTGCCAGAGATAGAGGCAGAGCCATCCGCACTTCCCGAATCTTCGTCGTTAGGGGAGACGGCACTGGTTCCTGAGACAGAATGATTACGTGATCGCTCAGCGGACAACACGCTGTGAAGGTCGGCAGGATGAAGTGGATATGCGCGAACGCTGGACAAGGAAGCACTGCTTTCGAGTCTGCGGGGTTGGTAACGAGCATGAAAGGTGTCGCGGGGCGAAGACGACAATGGGATTGGGATGTTGCGGGGAGAGACGGGCGGAGTGCTGGATGGGTGGGCATGAAAAGGTGGAATAGGGACAGAAGGTGGTGAGGATGGCGCAGGAGTCTCGGAAGGGGATGCGACGCTGGAGCTGGAACCGTCGGTAGTGGATTTCCTGAAGAGACTGAGGAGGGAGAGTTTTGAGTGTAGCTTACGAGAATCGGCGCCGGTTCCGGCTGATCTGGGCCGAGAGGAGCGAGTAGGTAAGGGGGGTTTGATGGATGAGTCATCTAGAGCCTGTGGGAGGGAAGGTCGGCGACCAGATAGAATGGGGTCGGTGTTGGTGGCGATGCAAGTTGCACCTGGGCGAGAATCTGAATCGTGGTCAGTGCGATTTGGAGAAGAGAGGGGTTGCCTGGCTTCTGGGTCGGATGTGCCACTGGCGGTGGAGAGCGTATGGTCGACAGAGCGCTTAAAATGCAAGCGTTTTCGAAAAGTGGCTTCTAAGTTGTCTATGGTACAAGAAGAAGGATCGCGCTGGTGGGAGAGGTTATTTGACTTGGAAGAGGTGTCTGCCTTGAGCGAAGAGGTAGCTTGTGCAAGAAGGTCAGCGCATTCGATCCAACCGTTTTGGCGAGCGATGAGTTCTGGCGTGATACCGTGTTTGTCGGCGCGATCTGGGGCTGCGCCGCGTGAGAGGAGGGTGCGGACGACGGTGAGATGGCCATTAGCAGCAGCGAAATGGAGGGGTGTAGAGCCAGATGTGCCAACGATGGGAGCAGTGGCGTCGCGATTGCGGTCAGAGTAGCGACGGGGGAGTCTGTGGGGAGGGTGAGTGAAAGTGAGGGTTAAAGTGGGAGAGACGCACCGTGGGGCGTTTACATCCGCGCCCTTGTCGATGAGAAGGTTGACGACGAGGACGTTTCCACCTGCACAGGCAGCGTGTAGAGGAAGTACGCCGTCGAGGACAGAGTTGACAGGCTGTCCATGCGAGAGCGCGTACTGGACGAGACCGATG
>JBBPPV010000103.1:0-12323 GCA_038092115.1 Leccinum brunneo-olivaceum
CTTCAGGGCAAGGGTTAGGGCTATTGATGATCCTGCAAGGGTTAAAGCTAATTCATCTTGGTTCCCTTGCAAATATTAAGTCTTTTCAAAATGGCCCAACATTGGGACACTTATTTGAGCCACTGTAGATGAAAGTCTTACTTTTTTTGTTGTCTGGATAGCTAAGAGACTATTCTGTTTACAAGGAATACTGCATATCCAGTTGTAGATCTGAATGTTTCAGTATCACCAGCCCAATCTAAATTGCAATAGGCTAGCAATCCATTGTTGTTACCTGTTGCTTGATATTTAATGCAGAGATTTTGTGAATGAGAAAGATAGTGAATGATATACATTGCCTTCTGCAAGTGATCTTCTGATGGATTAGAAGAATATTGCAACATTTTGATAACAGTGTATGCAATATCAGGTCTAGTTCAAAGCATGATATACAGCAAAGAACTGATAACAGACTGATAACAACTTTTGAGTGAAGGGTTTTCTTTTCTCTGATATGCATCTGGATTATATCTGGTAGGAAGTGGTACAGAAGTTTCTTTACAATTCTCCTAACCAAATTTCTGAACTACTTTGGCAGCATATTTTGTTTGATCAAGGATCAGAGTATGCTTTTGGCAATCTCTAGTGATTCTCATACCAAGATACTCTTTGACTTCATCAAGATCTCTTGATTTCCATTTGCACATGAACTGCTTTTTGTGGGAGAGTATCTGTGACTTGTTGCTTCCAATAAATAAAGCATCATCAATGTAAATGACTAAGATAATAATATCCTTGCCTATAAATTTAATGTAGATACCAGAATCTGCAATACATCTCTTGAAACCAAAGGTAACAAGGCTTTGATGAAGCAGCTTATTCCATTGAAGGGCTGCTTGTTTAAGACTGTAAATGGCCTTATGCAATTGACAAACCTTTGATTCCTGGCCTTTAACCATGAAGCCTTCTAGTTGCACCATATAGATTTCTTCATATATATATTCACCAAAAAGAAAGGCAGTTTTAATGTCTAGTGCTTCAATTTTCCGATCATGAAGTGCTGCAAGTGCAAGTACCAGTCAGACAGATTCAAACCAAGAAACAAGTGAGAATCTCTCTTCATAATCTATTCCAAAGATCTGTGTAAAGCCTTTTGCAAAATAGCAAGCTTTGACATGATTACCAGATCATATTGTAAATACCCATCTCTCTTTGATAGGAGTATGACCTTTCAGTAAATCGACAAGTTCCAATACATTTATCTCATGTAAAGACTTGATTTCATCTTTACAGGATTTGTACCAATCTGTCTGTTGAGACACAGGAAGTTTAACAATGTTCCTATATTGCTCTGGTACATTCCAATCTCCTTGAGCAATACCCGTGGCAATATGGTTTGAAAACAATTTACCATGATACATTTGTCCAAGATTGTCTTGTTCATTCATTGGTATTGATTCTGTTTCCATGGGTGTCTCCTCCTGAATTTTGTCAAGTCCTTCATCAATTTCTCTCTTGATCTGCACAGGTTGTTTATCAGCATATGCATTGTCTGGTATTATTTGAGGCTTGGAAAGTCTAGTAGAACAATGTTGTTCTACTGGTGGTCTATAGGCTGATCAATCATCACATAAAGGATGATATTAATGAGGACAAGATCTAAACTCTGGTAGAGTCTCTCCTGATTGTTGTTGTGGAGGAAACCAATTAATTGGTATAGGAGTAGGGGTTTCCCATTGTCTATCTTGCGATGAAGACAGGTGAATCAGAAGTCATATACTGTTTATGCTGATGATGATTGATAGTCTTAGACTAATGTCTAGTATCTGGTCTAGCTCTCTTGACTGCAGGTCATGGAGGTGATAAGCTCTTTCTAGGTGGAGGAGTTATAGGATCATCATTTAAATCTAATGGACTTATGAGTCTAGGAGTTGGAGGAACCATGGTTCAGATTCAGGAGTATTATTATCTCCATTCTGTGAATGTTGTTTGTGATCACAAGATATTGGAATAGGAATATACACATGTCAAGTTGATTCAGTATGTGAATCAGGTAGATCTGATGTAGATTCAAGATCTATTTGATCTTCAATTGAAATAAATGCAGATGTGTCTTCTTGACTTCCAGAACAGTGAGGAAAATAGTTCTCATCAAAAGTGGCATTAGTAGACACAACAACACAATGTTTTGGTTTGGATCAAAATTGCCAACCTTTAGTATTAGGTTCATACCCTATGAATGTCATTTCTTCTGACTTGGGAGACAGTTTGTCCAGCTGTTTTTCAGGAAGAATGAACACAAATGCTCAACATCCAAATACTCTAAATATGATACATCAGGTTTCTTTCCATTGAGGATCTCAATAGGAGTCTTCCATTCATGATGATGCATTGGTTGTCTGTTGTACAAATGAAGTGCAGTCTTGACAGCATCTTTTCAGAATGCTTTTGGAAGGCAGGCATGTTGGCACATGGATTTTGCCTTTTCTAGTATGGTTTAATTGAATGTGAGGAAAGCCTGAAACACATGGGACATGAATTCTCCACCTTGATCCAAACATATGGAGATGAGGGTATGACCAGTAAAGGTCTGTGGAACACCTGAAAGACATGCAACATGAATTCTCCTCCTTGATCCAAACATATGGAGATGAGGGTATGACCAGTAAAGGTCTGTGCCCAAGAAACCATATTAGAAAAATGCTCAAGACAATCTGATTTGACCTGCAAAAAGGAAAGCAAAGCATAACCAGAAAAATTGTCAATGAAAGTAAGGATATATTGAGCACGAGAGCATGGTTCAACAGGAAAAGGACCAACAAGATCCATGTGCACCAAAGCAAGGGGGCAAGTAACCCTCTTATCAGAGGATGGAAAAGAGCAGTCAGGCATCTTACCAGTCTGATAACCTTTGCAAGGAGGAAGATCAGAAGGTAGCAATAGAGAAAAAACACCTGAAAATTGGATATGTGCATAACGCAAGGCATTTTGTGACATATGTCTGAAGCATTGATGCCAGATCTAATAAGATCTATCATCCACAAGAGAGGCTATATATCCATTAATTGGAGTAATCTGTTTTGATTGAAACCAATGGAGATTGTTAGCATATGATAAGGCAGAGTCCTATATCACTATGCATCATTTCTTGTTCCAGATAAATGATCCTTTCTGAGTTATCTCACAGTGATAGCCATGGCTAGTTAGAGTGGGTATTGATAATAACCAATGAGTTGATTGTGGTGCATACCACACCTCAGGTAAAGTTATAATTGGTGGATTAACAAGATCCAAACAGATCTGTTGAATGAGTATAGTACCTGGACCATACATGGATACTTTATTACCATTTGCAATAGTAGCAGTGTAATGCTTAGTGCTGAGATGAACAAAGTCATTTAAAAACAGTGATAAGTAATCTGAACAGCCACTATCAAGCATCCAATGATTTTTATGAAAGGTAGAAACCTTAGAATCAGTCTGAAGCTTAAAAGCTTCAAAGTAGTAGGCAACATGCTCATCAAATTCCTCATCATAAAATACATTTGGATCATTATCAGATAAATGTAAGTCTTCCTTTTGTAAGGAGTAAATGTCAGAACATTTAGGTATAACACCTTCATGATAAAGAGCTGGTCTCAAAAGGAAATTCAGATTGTAGAAAGAAGCACCATATTTGATGTGATTACCAGCTAAAGTCTTTTCATATTCTTTGAAAGCAGAAGTGTGAAGGTATGTTGTATCAAGAGGTGTGGGATGATGATGTTCAAATAAGGAAAAATGAGACATGTTTGAAATTAAACTGCCAATGAAAAAGGTTGTACCCTTTTTGAATTTTTGTTTTTTGTCTCAACATGTTGTTGGAGTTATGTCTTATTCCAGTATGGTAACTGGTAATGGTATGTGTCATCATATAGATGATCCAGCTATTTTGGAAGGATTAGAAGCTATTATGTCTCTTCTGAAAGGACTGATTTTTAGCAGTATCCATACCTGTGTTGATATCCATGGTTCCTTTTTTCCATGTGTTCCAATTTGTCTCCTCAGTTGTCTCATCAAAATGTTCAACAGTGGTATCTGGTGCCATGTTCTAGGCAAAGTATCCAGTTTCTTCCAGGTGTGAATCTACAACTTTGTTTAGTTTGTTTAGTTCAACAACATGAGTGAAACCTGGTTCATCTATCTCCATGGTGTTAGCTAATGGGGCTTTTCCTTTTCCTTTCTTGTCAACCTTCTTCTTTTGGCACATTTTGAAACCCAATCACTTATGGTCTTTATCCTGTTGATAGTGGAGATAAGCTTGGTAGGGTCTCTTTTGAAAATTAGGATGTTGCCCTTGATTCCCATAAGGCTACAATGAGGGACCCTGTGGAGATTTCCACAAGTTTCAGTTAGGAGGTCCTCAATGAATCACATTAGTGCAATTAGCTTGATAATGTATGGGTTTATTCTTCACATTTGAAATGCGGGTGGCAAAAGGTTTGTGTGTCGAGTGAAGGTCAACTTTAGCTACTATCTTTTTGATAATATTGTCCACTGTAAAGTTGGTAGTAGTGATAGTTTGTGAGACAGTGGATTTGAAAGTGAAAAAGGTTGTCAGGTGGATGATTGAGCAAGATTCCAAAAGTTGAAGACCAGTGGAAGTAAGTTGGTTGAACAACAACACAATCTTATTGATGTCATTATTGACTTTCTTGATGGTAGGCCAGATGGACAAAGCATTGAGTTGATGCAAGATATGAAATTGTCCAGATAAACCTCATGGGCTGAACATGTCATTTAGTTTATCCCAGATAGCCTTGGCAACTGAGTCATGTGTTGAATTATGCATGTATGACACATTGTGGACAAGGGAATTAGCAATGGTATTCACAATTATGTTACACACATGTTTGTCAATGACTATCCACTTGGCTTGGTCAGCCTGAGCAGTATTGGCACATGTTTGTTCTCCTGAAATGAATTCTCAAATGGGAAGAGATTCAAGAACAAAGCAGATGTGAATGGACCAAATAGAGTAATTGATGGTGCCATGGAGGATGGGGATATATGAGAGAAAGGTGTTGTCAACTTTGAAATTGGCAGAAGTGGATAGAGTGGTTGCTATAATGAAATGATTCTATTGGAAGAGAAGGATTTCTGAAAAACCTTCATCAGCAATTAAGGTTTCATAAAGATGATTGATAAAAAGAAATGGTATGTGTCCCTGTATTCCTTGTATCCCAGTTTGTCCTGTTGTTTGTTCCAAAAGAGAAGCATGCTGTGAAGTTATGCTACTAAATGGAAATAAAGTAACCGAGTCTCAAACATTTTGTTCAGCTATAGTAAAATGGAAATCAGGAAAATAATGGGGATTTTTCTCATCATCTAGAATGGATAAGACAACATTTATCTCAATACAAGAAGTATAGAGAAAATGAATAGTATCTGGATCAATAAGATTGATATTAAGAAAAGTATCAGTTAGAACCATTCTCCAGTTGCTAGCATATTCAAAAAATCCTTTATAGTGAATGGGCCAGGAATTTGGTACTATTACATTTAAATCTCCATTAGTTATGACATTGGTGAACATGTTGTCTATCTCCACTTCCTGTGTCAAATCCTTGACAGGTTGAAGTTGAATCAATTCCTGCTTAATGAAATGTTCATTAGCAATGTATGCCTGCTGTCTCCTCCAAATCTCCTGTTTGTCCTTCCTAAGATAAAATCTATGAAATGCATTGAAATACATGTTCCATGTTTGAGTTCCTATGCCAATCCAGCAGTTCCATTCCTCAACTTACCATCCTTGATCCCATTCTGGTTTGCTCAGAAGCCAATCATTGTTGAAAATATGGTGGTTGGCATTCACCATTGATTTATAAAGGAAAATATTTTGGAATGATGGTGGGAAAACATCCAAGCGAAAGATCTTAAACTCTTGGTTGTAAATGTGCAGGAGTGCAGTGTTATCATATGTCTGAGTTGGGAAGGCCCAACCTGCTGCTTCATAAGCTTGTGCTATGGTCTCATCAACATACTGAAGTCCATTGACAGCATGAGCAGTGCCAGTTTCATATAAGGGGATTGTAAAAGGAAGAACTGGCAGGATGATGACGATTGAAGGTGTGGTTGGAGGAGGGATAGCTGGGTGTCCTCCAGTGAGTTGTGAATCACTGGGTATATTAGCTTGGTGGTGTCAATGACAAGTGCATCTTGAGGGTAATGATCCTTCTTTTTCAGAGGAAGATAATTGTTGAATGCCTGAGAAGAAAGAGGAGCTGGATGGAGGAGGAAGCAATAATCCACTGGAACTTGTTTGAAGTTAAACAGAGATGTATTCAGACAAAACTGGAGAGGTTCCAGAATGATAGAAGATGGAGGTGGCATCAGAGGCAATGAGGGTGGAAGAACAAGCTATGGCAAGGGACTGCATGAACTGCTTTTTGAAGTGATGATTGGATATGGTACGGCCACTTCGAAGTGCGAAGGGACAGAGGAATGATAGTCTCAGGTAGGAATACTTACCTGGAGGATAGATGATTGCGATCTTTTAGTCAAGAGAATAAATCAGAGAATGTTCTTTTTTGATAGGGCATGAAAAGGCCCTTTAAATACTGTACAAGATATTTGGATCTATGTATGATGTTCCATGAGTTCTAACCAATGAAACAAAGAAGAAAGCTTATCATATGATAGAAGAAAAGTGGTACAATATAAATTGTCCAATAAGATAAATATAAAAGATTATCATATGATAAATCTATGAATAGATCATATGGTCTGATAATAAGAATTATGACCAATATGAATAGTGTCACAGATCATGTGCCAAATCACATGACTGGTCTAGAACATTGATATGATACAATAGGGATTAATTATCGTATGTTGTCAATATCAATATTCTCAACACTGCTCAGCAAGGATGTGTGTGAGTGTGACAGGATTGAGCAAAGTGATAAGAGTTAGATGTTGAACATTGGGAGAATTGAGGTAAGCAGGTGGTGCAATGGGTAGTGCAGGTGGAGAGTAAGAAGGTAATCCATATGGTGCTTGGTGATAAGAATGTTGCAATAAGCTAGATCTTGATCTCATTTGTAATCTCAGCTGCTGTGTCTTGCTTATATTATAAAGTGGTGGTCTTTCAAAATCATAACAAACACCAATGTGAAGGTTTTGGAAATAAAACCAGTTTTGGTTAGAATTGATATGTCATGATGAAGTTATGGTTATCCCATCATGATAATGAATTTCTCCTTGCTCTATGGCACCATTGCATCTAGGACAAGGGACCTCAAATGGTTCTCTGAATGAATTGATGTCTATGTCCATTATGGCATGGACATGTGTCTCTTTGTTCAAGAAGAAGGGACTATTGGGAGTGGAGGGACTATTGGGACTCTCCTGTGGAGCAGGATAGGGAGTGGGAACAGGATTTCCCAATATGTACTTTAGACTATGTTTTTGAAAATGCATTCTCTTCTTCCATAAAAGTGTCTCATTTAAGCATGGTGTTGGAACTCAAAGATTGCATGCTTGATTCTTTTATAAGGAAATAAAAGAAAATTCTTTCAAATCCCTCAAAAAAAACAGTAGATATACACCCCTCATTCATTTATTCCTGACAAAGTTTATTGTCATTTAGTGGAGAAATTTTGCTTGAGACATAAATTATGCATCAGGAGGCCAGCAGTTGGCAAACTTGTTTGTTGAAGGCTTTTCTTGATTTTGGTGCTTCTCACACTTTTATTGATTATGATTACATTTTATGACACAGTATCTCCATTTATGAAGTTCCCCCAATTCAAAAAATGCAAATGGCTCTGGCAGAGCTATTGGAAAAATTACCCGGGCAATTACTTTGATTATTTTTATTGCTGGTCACTATGAGGTCATCAACACATACATTTCAAAGATCAGTACCTATAGGATGATCATTGGTTTAAATTGGCTTTACTGCCATGATCCTAAAATCAATTGGATTACAAAAAATATTTCTTTTCCCTATTGTACTCAATTTTGCTGAGTTATGAGAAATGGACCTTCTTCTTTAAATTGTTCTCCCCTCACTCTTCCTCCATCTAGTCCTGTTTCTATTCAAGCAATTGAAGATTGTCTCAAGGAGCTTGTCCCTGAGACATATTGTTGAGAATATTGATATTGACAACATATGATAATTAACCCCTATCATATCATATCAATGTTCTAGACCAGTCATGTGATTTGGCACATGATCTGTGATACTATTCATATTTGTCATAATTCTTATTATCAGACCATATGATCTATTCTTAGATTTATCATATGATAATCTTTTATCTTTATCTTATTGGACAATTTATATCATACCACTTTCTTTCTATCATACGATAATCTTTCTTATTTGTTTCATTGGTTAGAAATCATGGAACATCATACATAGATCCAAATATCTTGTACAGTATTTAAAAGGGCCTTTTATGCCCTATCAAAAAAAAAAAAAGAACTCAGAACATTCTCTGATTCATTCTCTTGACTCAAGATCATTGATCATCTATTCTACAGGTAAGTATTCCTACCTGAGACTATCATTCCTCTGTCCCTTCACACTTTGAAGTGGCTATACCATATTCTATTGTCACTTCCAAACATATCACAAGTATCTCAATGTATTTTCCAAAAAAGAATCCAAGTGGTTACCCACAAGGAAGCTGTAAGGAATGGTCTCCCTGCTACCTTAAGTGAGGATCACAGAGAGGGAAATGCAACAATATATTGTGCGTGAGGAAATACATGACGAACATGTTGACCTTATATATCTATTTACATGTGTACTACACATGGAGTCCGTGAGGACGATCACATGCTATCTACGTCATTATTGAATGTTCTAGATCCTAACATTACTCCCTTTTCAACACTGATACTCCTGAATCAGAAGGGGGGATTTCAAACATTCAAGGCGGATACTTGTTGTATTTTTGTCGGAATTTAAGGAATTCAGGAGTGGTGAAGAGTGGACTTGTAAGTGGAGGAGGTTCCCTTAAACAGATAGGACACGAGCATGTTTCATGGTTTCGGATAGTTATGGCCAGTCATGGAGCAGATGGATTTTTGTGATGGAATTCTTTGATGGATTCGACCACGTGTTTTAGATCTTTGGTGGTGATCCATTCATTTTCTTCGCGTGGGAATCCCTTCCATGAAATGAGATATTCTATCCCATTTCTGGCTCTTCGGCTGTCCAATATTTCTTCTATCTCATGTTCCTCTTGTCCTTCTATCAAATCGGGAGAGGAAGTGACCATTGGTTGTTGCGAGTCATACTCTGCTTTTTGATAAGGATGCAGGAGACATTCATGGAATACCGGATATATTTTTCACCAATTTTTATTTAACTTTATGTGATATGCAGTGAGTCCTTCCTTTTTGATTACAGGAAATGGATCGTATCTTTTGTCATCCAGCTTCTTTGATGGTCTCTCGGTGCGGATATTGGTGGCTTCTACGAGCATGAGGTCTCCCAGTTTGTATTCAATCGGGGGTCAGATCTTTCGCTCGTGAAACCTTTTCATGTCATATGTGGCCATTTTGAGTGCACTTTTTTCCATCTCCTGAATTGTCTGCATTTCTTCTACAAAGCCCACAGCAGAGGGATTCCTTATCTTCCTTCTTTGGTAGTATCCTGATTGAGGTTGTTGTCTGTAGTTCAGCATGAAAGGGGAATATTTTGTTGTGCTCGAAGTTGATTGGTTGTGGGTGAATTCTGCGATGGGGAGCCAGTTGGCCCAGTCGTTCTGTTGGTGATTGATATATACCTGGAGGTATTGTTTGACCCATGCATTGACTCGCTCTGTTTGCCCATCTGTTTTGGGATGATAGGCAGTAGAGGGATTTCCTTCAATTTGCAGCAACTTGTATACTTCTTTCATGAAGCTTGATACGAATTGGGGACCTTGATCTGAAATCACCTCCTTTGATACTCCATGTAATTTAAATATTTCATCTCTAAATATCTTTGCTACGTATTGTGATGTAATGTCCATAGAAATAGGGAAAAGTCTAATCATTTTTGAGAATCTATCTACAATAACTAAAATACCGTTTTTTTCCTGACTTTCCGGTAATGGTCCTATGAGATCTAACGAGATAATTTCCCATGACACTTCTGGAACTTCGTTCAGGTGTAATTCTGTCTTCTTTTCTGATCGATCTGGTTTTGTTCGTTGGCATTTGTCACATCCTTTTACGTATGCATTGATGTCCTTTTGCGGACTTGGCCAATAGAACTTTGTCTTTATTAGATCGTGAGTATGTCTAGTTCCCAGATGTCCAGCTATGGGGTGGTCGTGATTCTCCCATAGTATTCTTTCCCTTAGTTTTGGGTTGGCTGGGATGTATAGGAGTGTTTTCCAGTATACCAACCCATCTTTAATGTTCCAAGGAGAGCCTTCTTTTGACAATCCTATCTTAACTTTCTTTTCTACGAAGGGCGTGGCTTTGTCTATGAGACTTTCTAGTTCGTTCCACATTCCTTCCGTTGACCTTATTTGATTGGATATCCTGTCCAGATCTTTCCCGAGCACCTCAGTGAGGTGGGTACTAATCTCTGATCCATCCAATCATTTGTAATCACTTTGTTTTGGAGTTGGACAATCGTCTTCCTCCAGATCATCCCAGGATGATGCAGGACCTTTAACCACATTCGTTATCTGAGGTACCTTATTTTGTAGGACAACCACCTGTTGTTTGTTGTCATTTTCCACTCCCTTTTCAAAGTCTGACCTTCATGAGAGAGGATCTGCTGGGTTTGTTTTGCCAGGCCGATGTTGGAATACGTAGTTGTACTCTGATAGGGTTTGTTTCCATTGGGCTTGACGTTGGCTTAGATCCTGGGGTTTTGTGAAGTATTCGAGATTTTTATGGTTGGTGAGGATTGTGAAGGGATGTTCGGCATCCAACAAGTAGTGTCGCCATTCTTTTAGTGCATATATGACCGCCGCCATCTTGAGATCTGCTGCATGGTAATTTTGTTCTGCTTTGCAGAGAGACCTGGATATGTATGCGATTGGGTGCCATACTTTGCCTTGTTGTTGTGTTAGGACTGTGCCAATTCCTATTCCAGATCTGTCCATCTCAATTCAGTAAGGTTTATTATCGATGGGCATTTTTAGAACAAGGGCAGTCGTAATTTTTTGTTTCAGTTGTTCAAAGGCTTGTTGGCACGTTTCACTCCATTCGAAGTCTATTTTTTCCAATGTGAGGGCATTTAAGGGTTTGGCAATTTTGGCAAAATCCTTGATGAAATGGCGGTAGAAGTTGAGGAATCCGAGGAAACCTTGTAGTTGTTTCCGAGTGATGGGAATAGGCCACTCAGTTACGCCTTTGACTTTGGAGGATCCATATGAATCTGCCCTTCTGAGACTATCAATCCCCGTCTCTGTGACTTCGAAATCACATTTCATGGCCTTGAGGGACAGCTTATGATCACGCAGTATCTGAAGAACTTCCTTTCCTATTTTCTTGTGTTTCTCTAGCATTTTTATGTAGATCATGATATCATCCATGTATACTATGAGTTTTCCTCTGTTTATCAGGTCATGGAATATGTGGTTCATCATCATTTGAAACATAGCAGGTGAATTTGTTAGACTGAAGAACATTACTAGGGGTTCGAAAAATCCCCAGTTAGTTCGGAATGCGGCCTTCCATTTGTCTCCTTCCTTCATCCTTATGTTGTTATATCCCCATCTAATGTCCAACTTTGTGTAATATTTCGCCGTTTTGAGTTTTTCTATTAGTTTGGCGATAAGCGGAAGTGGATAACGGTTTTTGATGGTGATTTCGTTCAGTTTTTGATAGTCCTGAATGGGGCATAGTTTTCCATCCTTCTTTTTGATGAAGAAGAATGCAGATGCAAAGGGAGACTTGGAAGGGCGGATTCTTCCAGTCTTTAGGTTTTCTTCTAGGAACTCATCAAGTTCTTTTTGTTCGACCATGGTGAGGTTGTATGTTTTACAGTTGATCTTGTGGTTCCCAGGTAGTATTTCTTGTTAAGTTTGTGATTTCGCATCATTTCCTAATGATTACAGTGGTGCAATTGACTTCTAACCACTTCCATTCAATTCCCCATAGTCACATTACCCTGCCTACCAAGTTTCATGGGTATCTCATTCTTCCTTTGTGTTGTGTTGCAGCCATACATTTGCTACTTTGTTTACCTTTGTTTTCATTGAAGCGCACTTATTTCCTGAAGTCCACTGTTTTGCTTCTTTGGTTACTCACAGTGGACTCCAGGTACTGTATACCTTATACCTCATTCAAATATCACTTTGGTTACTCACAGTGGACTCCAGAGTCATCCTGAGTTGATCCAGATC